>MU228071.1:2581624-2604606 GCA_018584345.1 Thuja plicata
TTTCTCAAGCTTGACTTCCTTAAGGTCCACCTTCTCAAGCCACCCTCTTACACCCTCCCTTGCTTCTTTAAGGCTTTCATTAATGCCTCATTAATGAAGATGCCTTAAGCCTATGTCTCCTCCATGCCTTATTAATGCCTTGGGCATTAATGGCTCTTACACCTCCATTAATGAGTCCCTTAACTCATTAATTCAGCTTGTCCCCCCCTCTCTCTCTCATTCTTCTATAAATAGAAGCCATTTTTGAGAACAAAAAAGCCTTCATCTTAGATTACAAATGCATTTTTATGCTGTTGAATTAATACTAGACTAACATTTCACTTCTTAAATCATGCTTTTTCATTGTTATTACTTTCATGCTTAGAGCTAGAATGCATGTTTTCTCATCTTTTTAGCTTGTTTATAATCTAAAATCCTTCATACTAGGTCGTATATGTCACTGATTGTAGCATAAACTGAGGGGTTTTATGTTACTAATCACACTCTTCCTAGTTAGAAGGAAATAGGTCGATATTAGGTGGTTTTACATGCTTGTCTAACCATTTTGAACTAATGCAATGACTTATTGATGTGTTATATCTCTCTTATCAGGTACCCAAATACACACGCACATTTATGGTGCCCACCGTGGGGCCCAATTTCCAACTTGGCCTCATTTTCTAACACTTTTTTGCCAATTTGCATGCTCAGGATTCGGTCACAGGATCATTTTTAGTCATTCAAGATCGCATCCCAGATACGCCATCTCACTGCAGAAAAGTCGGATCGCATCCAGGATTTCTTGGGTCATTTCTAGTTTAGGCTCGCATGTGGTCAGCAAGGGTTCACATTCGGTGTAAAATCTCGCATACAGTATACTGTGTCGCATTTAGTATAAATTTAGGCTCGCATCTAGTTAAAAAGCTTGTGCATTCGGTTTACCTAATCGTAACATTTTGAGAAGTGGTGTTTGTGGTATTTTGCAGCTTAACAAGTGTTTGCAAGTTATTTTTGGAGGTTTTCTTGGAGTTAAACTAAATAAATACTAACTTGGTTTTACAAGTTGCCAACCCCCCATCTTGACCTCTATTTACTTTTTTTAAAAATTTAAAACACATATTCCAATTTGTCACTAAACTGACTAGAGGATTATGCTCTTTTCCTTTTAAGGAAAATCAGAAACTCATACATCAATTTATGGATTGAATGGAATTTGGGGTAAATGAACAAGAAAACAAATCACTTAATTCCTTTTGGATAGTAAATGAACAAAACAAAGCACTAAATATGTGGGATTAAAAAACAAGTTCAATCGCTTAATTCTTTTTGGATCAGAAATTGAACAACACAAATCATTAAATCATTGTGGTTAATTGAACAAGGCAAACTTTCCCTTTCAAGCATCTTGTTTTCTTTAAAATAGGAAAAACTAAATCGAGTTCAACATAGCTTGAGGGAATGAACTTTGTTTTAAGTGCTTTGGAAGAAAACGACTTAGATTAGGAGAGTATGCTCTTCTTCCTTGGAAGAATCAGAAATCCAGACATCTAAAGCTCGCCAATCCTGGTTACATATCATTTAAAAAGTAGAGGGCCTGCCAGTTGAGGAACAAATCTCCCAAGAATGACCCAAGTGAGGACACGTCTTACGCTGACCCTTCCAAATCACTATAAATAGTTGCTTCCTCGTAGGCCAAAGCCTCAGAAGACAGAACTATTTTTGTTCTTGGAATTTCGATATCATTCCTTGAACATATCAGGGTATATGTAGAGCGGAGCCACTTGAATCTTGCTTGCAAGACTACATATATTCAGGTACTCATAGGGCTCTATGCCTCAATTTTTCCTTGTGCAATTCTATGGGGGACACTTTCAAACGGATTGACCAATAATCTACAACAACTTCAACTAAAAGAATTCACAATTCATCCCCGAAAGGGTTATAATCTTTGTGCAAGGCAAAAAGTAATTTCCCCAAGACACTCATCATATTGTGCCCTCACTTGTGTTTGGAGTCGGCTAATACAACATCATCACTGGAAACATTAAATGCTTGGTGATGGCTGTATTTTGATTAGCATTTGAGTGTGTACCTGAGTCAACGAGCAAAGATTTTCATCCTCCACCTAGAAAATAGGACAAAATGAGTGTTTGTTTCACCCTCTTAACAATTCTAAACTATTTGACATGTCCAAAAGATCATTAAAAAGATAAGCTCCTCAAAAAAATCAACAAATTTCAAACCCTAGAGTACAAGTTTTTTTCACACCTTATGACACCTCTTGACGCAATCTAGAAACAAGCAACTACACGCACCTCGAAAACAAACTTTTCAAAACTGACTTAAACTGACAAAGACATCATAAGATTGTATCCTATTTTTCCCGAGTCGCATTCAGTGTTTAGGATTACATTTGGTATTTAGGATCGCATTTGGTCAGCAAGAATTTGTATCCAGATTCTAGGATCGTATCCACTACTATCAGACGCTCGCATCTAGGAGCTCGCATTCAGGACAGTGGGCATTTTTAGGATTTTTTCTTAGGAAGTCTCAGTGGATTAGGATACCCTTTTTGCTCTTTAGTTGGTTCCTATTGTCTCTTCTGGTCTCCCTAATATATTTTCAAAATACTTTTGAAATGTCCACCTTGCATGCTTAGTCATTCTTTCACGATTAGTTCAATACGTGTGGTCTACCCATTTTCTATCAACAACTTGGTTCCCAACTCACTATCAGGGCATTCTAACCCTCTGACGCTGGAACCATTTACATCCACCAAAAAAAAACATCTACTTTTACCTAGACACGCCCACTTGAACGATCTGAAATCCTTACTTGCACTATTGGGAAATATTAACAAAGTTGAGAAACAAACTTCATGGTTAACACAAGACGCAACCAGTACACAACTAAAGAATCAAAAGTGCCTCCTAAAACACCACACTTTCAAGGAGAAACTTCTCGCAGTTCCTTTCTTGATCTAGATTCACCTCAAATGGATAGCAACACTAACAAATGGAGTAAGGATTTTGAGGGTTATAATGATGGAAAACAAGCACAATCCGAAGGCATGGAAGATGAAAAAAGATCCAAGTTTGAACATAATCCATTTGGATCAGACAGTGAAGAAGAGATCCTTGAAGACGAATATGAAAAAATCAAAAAAAGTAAATGGATCCACAAGCTATTAGAATGGATAATTGGAGACGATAAAGAAAAGTGCTTCCTCCATCTAGAATCCATAGGTGTCAAGTTACCCAAGGATTATAATGTGGAAAATCTCAAGGAAAAGGAGGTACCCAACCCGATATCTATTCTCACCAAACATCTCAATCAGATGCAAATGGAGCCCACAAATGTCAAACAGGAGAAAGAGAAACCCAAAACAAAATACTCTTTGGATGCCATTTGTCCATTTCCTTTTGAAAAGAGTATCACTATGGTCCCATTTCCTCCTAATGTGGCAAGGACAAAGTATGACAAGTACATGGGAGAAACTGATGCCCACAACCATGTAAGGGAATTTTGTGCTCTCAGCATCGAGTACATGCACGAACCCACATACCTCATGCGACTGTTCCCAGGAACTCTAGGAGGTAATGCCATGGAATGGTTCTCAAAATTGAACCCTAAGGTTAAAAAATTTGAGGAGTTAATCCAACGATTCATTCAACATTACTCCTACAACATCCAACATGACATAACTATGATGGATCTATGTAACACCAAACAACGAACTGGAGAAACATTCACACACTTCCTACAAAGATGGAGGAAGATTTTTGCATGATATCCAAGGGTCATTCCCGAAATGGAGAAAATGGAAATATTCATTAATAATCTAGTGCCTAAATTGAGCTATGCTCTACAAATGCAAGATTCTCCTAGCTTTGATAGGATGATTAAAAATGCCCTCCGTATTGAGGAAGTCATGGTAAAAAAAGGGTGATCTGTCAAAAAGGGAGAGATCACCCTTCAAAATGAAAACAAAGGTAGTAACTCCAACTCCAAGCCTAAATGGTGGAAGAAAAACAAAAATGTTGTTAATGACAGAGTAGTTGATGCCTCTAACATTAATTCTAAACCTGAAGCATTCAATCTAACCAATGGCATGCAAGCACGAAAAGAGGCTAAAATAACACCTCCCATTCCCAAAATGAACAATGATAACAACAAGGAATGAATAGGGACTTCAAAACCCCAAAGAACATTCACTCCTATGGGGGAGACTCTTGAGACCGTCTTAAAAATATTGGTGGATAACAAAGTTCTTACGATTCCCAATTCTAAACCGTGGGAACCAATGGTCAAACCTAGATGGTGGGATGATAACTCCTATTGTGTCTTCCACAAAAACAAGGGACACAAGACTAATAATTGTCTCAAACTTAAACATGTCATCCAAGACCTCATCGAAGGAGGTAAGATCAAAGTAGACAGACATACTACCAGTGAGGATCATACAGCATTCAACAAACCTTTTCCTAATTACAATCAAGGAGAGACATCTAAAGGGAAAGGTAATGAGGTAAACTACACCTATTTCAAAAGTGACAATGTGATTAATATGCTCAATATTAAAACTGAATCCATCAATGTGATCACAATTAAAGGTGCCTCATCCTCCTCAAATGCTGTAACATAGAGCCAAGCACAGGTTACAGTCAAGGGACCTCCAAAACTGACATCAACATCAAAGGTTCCTATTATAACTATTCCTAAACTAGCAACAAAATACGTGGTCACTATCCCCAGAGAAAAATATGACTTGGTGGACCAATTGCAACAAACCTTTGCCAAAATTTATATTTTTGAGTTACTCAAGATATCCACGGTACATAGGGAAATCCTAGAACAAGCTCTACACACTGCTAATGTTCCAAAAGATATCAATATAGACAAATTTCAAGCGATGGTCAATCACATCTCAGCGCCACACTACCTCTCATTTTCTTAAGAGGATGACAAGTCATTGACCCATCCACACAATCAACCCCTCCATATCGAAGTCCTTATTCATAGATCCTATGTTACACACGTACTAATAGATGGAGGCGTAGGATTGAATATTTGTACACTGGATCTCGTTAGGAGACTAGGTCTCTCAGAACAAACAATTGACACTAGAAACAAGATAACCATCAAATCTTATGATGAGGAAGAGAGATCCTCCAAGGGTCTTATTGCTCTACCTATCAGAGTCAGACCCATTGAAAGGAACGTTATATGTCAAGTTTTGCATTTACCATTGGCCTACAATATTCTACTGGGGAGACCATGGATTCACGAAATGCAAGCTGTACCATCCACATATCACCAATGCATAAATTTCCCACATAATGGGATAGAAGTGACGATTCCTACAGATGCAAACTACACTTGCAACAATATTAAAGTAGGTAGCATGATCCCACACAACAAAGAGGCTATGGATGTCATTGCTCCTAAAACAACCAAGGACATGGTTATGAAAATTTTTAGCAAAACCTTGAAACTAGAAGCAACAGGTATGGGAGAGTACAAGCTCGACCTGACTCCCTCAATGAAAGAACTTCTAGTATCACCAACATCCTATGGAAAACCTTCATCCACATTCATACCTCTAGCATTCAAAGAGCTAGAAGTACACAAGGCAACCAGTGTGATAAAGGCATCCACATCTTCTTCAGATAACACAGAAGAACAGCCAGTCTTGGATTGGCTTTACAAAGGGGAACCAGTGGAATATGAGGTCAAACATGTGAAGATATCCCCAGAATAGTATGGAAAGGGATATGCTTTCCCCACACAAATGGGTTACAAAGGAAAGGGACCTCTAAATGACACAGGATGAGGGATCATTGAACCCATACCCATGCAGTTCTGCAACAACAAAGATAAAATAGGAGTGGGTTTTAATACTCAATTCAACAAACTTACTTCAAAAGAAAGTCTACCTTCTGAAATAGGGAGTGATAAAATAGATGAGATAATATTGGAACCATGGCCTTATGAGAGATTACTACATGTTGGTGCAAAGAATTCTACATATCAAGGAGAATGTTATGTACCTAGCTTTGAGGTACCACAAGATCTTCACACTCCTTTGCTAGCACAACCTCCCATTCAAGAGGTAGGAGACACCATAGCAATAATCACTCAAGAGATACCCCAGCCACAAACTTTACATCCTAACTGAGGGTAATTGGTCACAATTTCACACATCCTTGATCTACCCCACTTTGACCTACAAGTAGCTAATCGAGTACATCAAATAAACATTGCTGAATATTTAAACAAATCTGATGATGATGTCACAGACTCTCATGACTATGAGTGGGATCGGCTATCTATTGCCTCTAAAGATATTGGAATAGATAAAATTCACATTTTTGCAGCTTCCTTAGCTCCTAGTGAATGACCTAACACTCCTTTCAATGATATTGATCCTCCGAAAGCAGAAGAAGAGTTCATTCCCCTGATCATTGATGGTGACACTGGTGAATACATAAGTCTACGAGAATTTCATAGGCTACAAGAAAGAAGCCTCCTTTTACAGAGGGATGATGATGAGATCTCTACCGATGAGTCACTAGAGTTTGATCCACATATGACTAAAAATGACCCTTTTAACAATAATCTTACTCTTATTGATCTAAATATTGAAGAAATTAACTTAACATATCATGTCATGTCGGTTAATGGTCTTGATGCTAACACAATGTTGTCCTTCCCAGAATCTGACTCCCTAAAATTGGTACTTCCAGACCTAATTGATTGGACTAAAATAGATCATACTCCTATCCTTGACTTTTCCAATGACCACTCCCTAGCTTTTTATATTAATCTTGTGAACCTTACCCTTCTTCCACCAATGCAAGGAGTGAGAATATGTCATAGGAGGATATCAATTTTCTTAGTCACAAACTGAAAATAAAAAGAAAAAGCGGACTGATGGTGAAAACCACTCTGTAGCAGTATCAGATCCCAAAATAATAAAGAAAAAAGATGTATCCAATGATAAAAACCTCTCCGAGGTGCCAAAGGATGAGACTCTTGATATCCTCCCTGATCACTTTCAGGAAAGAACTTCAGTATTGATTGAACCAACACAGCCAGTAAACTTGGGCACCATAAAAAATCCTCAAATAGTTCATTTGGCACAATCTTTGTCAGAAGAAGAGAAAGTATAATTCATAGAGTTCCTGAAGGAGAAGAAGATCAACTTTGCATGGTCCTACACTAATATTCTAGGGCTAGATCCTAATCTCATCATGCACCACTTGTCTATAGCTCCCGGGGTTAAACCCCTAAAACAAAAACTTAGAAAGATGCATCATCATGTTGCATTATTGGTGAAAGCAGAATTAGAAAATTTGTTGAAAGCTGGATTTATTCAAGTCATTTCCTATGCAGCATGGATCTCCAATGTGGTCCCCATTTCTAAATATGATAAATCTATCAGGATCTGTACAGACTTCAGAGACCTCAACAAAGCATAACCGAAAGATGACTTCCCTCTACCAAACATTGACATGATCATAGATCTTACAATAGGCTTTCAGATGTATTCATTAATGGATGGATTGTTGGGCTATAACCAAATCAAGATCACCCCTGAGGATCAAGAGAAAACCTCATTCACATGCACATGGGGCACATTTTGCTGGAATGTTAGGCCATTTGGGTTAAAGAATGCCGGTGCAACAATATCAAAGAGCTATGACAATAATATTCCATGACATGATGCACAAGAACATGGAGGACTATGTCAATGACACATTGGCTAAATCTAAGGAGAGAGGTACTCACATTGCTGACCTAAGAAAGATCGAATGGAACAGTTCCAACTCAGGCTCAACCTAAAGAAATGTGCCTTTGGGGTCTAATCAGGCAAGCTCCAAGGATTCATAGTATCAGCAAAGGGAATCGAGGTAGATTCTGCAAAGGTAAAAGCTATTCTAGAGATGACTCCTCCACATAATATCAGTCAAATGAGGACGCTACAAGGGAGACTCCAGTCTATCAGGAGATTCATGTTCCAACTTGTAGATAAGGCAAAACCCTTTACTAAGCTACTACATAAAGGGGTTACATTCAAATGGGATGAACATTGTGAAGCAAAATTCAAAGAATTGAAAGGGTGCCTGGCTGCTCCACCTATTCTTATGGTGCCTATTCATGGAAAACCCTTACTCCTATAAATTTCAACAATAAATATATCCCTAGGAGTATTATTGGCACAAGAAGATGAAACAAAAAAAATGTTGGTTGTATTCCAGGTTTTGGCTTGTTTCCCTAAGTTTTGAGGTCTTCTCTCTCTATTTTCATGTTTAAAAAAAAAGTCTCTCAGTCCTTATGCCTTATCCCTATCAAATTTTTTAGGTTTTCAAGTCTGAACCTATGAGAATATGCAAAAAACCAAGAAAACCTAAGGTCTTTTTTGCTTATGTTTCGCTGTTACCTTTTTGTTTCACTTAAGTCATGTGTTACATTTTGATCGCTTAGTCGCATAACTTGAAGGGAATATTCCCTTTTTCTCACAGACTTGGCCATTATCTTGTGTCACATAGTCTCATTCAACATTAGAATATTCCTTTGGCATTCCCAGACTTCATGATTTAATTTTGATCACGTAGTCGCAGGATCATTAAATAGGCCAGCAGTATATGAAGGGGCCCACAGACAGGTCGTGATGTTGCAAGGAGTTATCAATAGTTAAGGGTTTGTTACAAGACATCGTGATCTCTTTATGTCACATAATCGCTAAATGGGTCTGATGTTAAGTATGTTGTGAAAGCTTTAGTTGCGCAGTCTCCAGAAAGGATGCCAGTTAAGTTAAAGTTTTTGAGACTTTGTGACTAACCATATGCGGTTTGGGATAAAAGCATAGTCGGATGGTCGCCAGATTCTGGAGATGACTCAGCTTTCCATTATGTGATGAGACATGTGTCAGAAGGTAAGTGGATTTCAAAAGACTCAACGCATGATCGCCGAAAGGTAAGATTTTATTCAGCGACTATGAGACTCATTAAAGTGCTTTTGTTTGTCGCAAAGTCTCAGAAGATTTTAAAGGTATAATTGATTTCTTGGTGATTAGGCAACAACCATCAGATGAAGTCATTAAAATATCCTACGATGGTCACAAAGTATGAGAATAAAAGAGCCCAAAAGGAAAATTCCTCCCGACTCAGCGACTAAGGGTATGTCGCGAAGTCATCAGATAAAATAAAGGCATAGTACCTATTGCATTGTCTCAAGAAGTTTTGGCACTTAACATTTGTATTCTGCAATCGGGTGACTAAGGGCAGTCACGAGGTTTGGCAAAGAAAAGAAAACATTTGGTGACTCAGGTGATAACTGTGAAAGCTAGAAGTGACGGTTAGTCACATAGTCTCCGAAAAGAAGGTGAGTTAGTGCTAACCATTGGCGACTTTGATTTCCTCATTGTCCTGTGATCGCCAAATGTTAACTTTGGTTAACAAAGGTAAGGAAAGTTGTGTAGTTTCTATGTCTCCAGAGAAATCATAGGTTAGAGACTGGGGTCGGCGACAGAGAAATTGTATGCAGTCTCAAGGTTGCTTGATACCAAATTTTAAGAAAAGGCGACAGTATCTGATATGACAGTGTCAATCACTCATCGACCAATCACAGGATTAGATTTTGATTACTGTGCAGAAAAGGGTAGCTGAGATGTATGACAGTTAGCCAATCACAGGAAGACATGTCAGCTCATTTAAATTTTGTAAGGTTTTTCTGAGGATTCATTTTTATGAATTTGATTTCCTGTCACGCTCATGGAACTACGGCTAGGTTTTCAATCAAGTTTGCAGTATGTTGAATTAAAGATAGAATTGATGTTCTCAAAATCATGAGATATGTACTTTGAATGGTTACTATAAGGAGTTGATTGTGTATTCATTTGCATTCATCTTTCTTACAGAATTCCAAAATGAGAAGAGATAAGTATTCTGACAGAGAGAAAATTCAGAAGATTCCAGGGTTTTCTATTACCTAAAACTTATTATTTCCAGAGAATTGTGCATGGGGCAGTAAGTGAATCTCAGAGATAGATTTGTTTCAATATTAGTAAATAAAAGGAGATTCAGGCATAGTAAACATGAGCAGAGCGGTCAGTGTAGCCTCGACCAATGGTGGAAGTGAGAAGGTAGAAGAAGAGGCAAAGGGAAAAGTAAATTACTCTGATGAATTCCTTAGACTGCTTCTTGGCTCAACTCAGAACAAAAGAGAAAATGCCAATGTGCTCATTGATGATTATTGAGATATATGAGATGCTGACACTCCAGGAACAACAGGTTTTTCACTTTTTAATTACTTTTATAAGAATTCTGATAAAGCTATCCCAGTGTCAAACCATTGGACCTGTGGTTTAGCTAGATTAATTTTTCCTGATGTCTATGTAGATGTAGACTTGTTCCTAGATCTTGCCAGTCATTATGATATTTTTTCCAAAACAATTAAAAGTAATGATGGCACTTCCCTGCTAATACTTAATAGAAATTAATTCATGCAAGCCTTTGGCTTATATAGCACTATGTCTACCAGAATTGACATGACAAAGCAGCAACAGAGATATAGTTTGAAGCCTGGAATTGCTTGAGGCCAGTTGCAGAAACATATGTTGAAAGAAGTGAGGAATCATTTAGATCCTATGTCTGGGACAAGCCCATATTATTACAAGGATTTACACTTCTACATTAAGTATATCACCTATGCCCTATGTAGAGTGCTAGGGATAGATGGAGAAGCATAGAAGATACATGCTGGCATTTTGATGATGGTGCTAGAATTACAGGAGGTGCACTCCAGTACGAGCTATGATTACATACAAAATATCATTGATGAGATGCATGGGGGTTTCATTGCCACTCAGAAGAAGATGAAAGATCCAAAGGAGAAGGAGCCAAAGTTATTACACTACTCCATCCTTATGCATCTCATGTTGTATTTCAATTTTGTGATCATGGATGTGGACAATTTGGCCCCTCAGAGATTTTACCAGGAAGGACCAAATCCTATCCAATTTTGGGTGAGGGTTTGGAATTGCACGTCTAAGGACTGTGATTATTGTGCTTTTCCGAATTGGATTGTATATCCAATAGTACAAAGTCTTGGCGTCAGCAGAACAAGAGTCCCACTAAATATTATGCAACCGCTGAGGCCATGTGACTACACAGATAAGTGGGAAGGAAAATATAATTGCGGTGATTTCTTCTTGGAAGAAAATTATACAGTCATCAGGGTATATGGGTGTATTCACCCACCTCATCTCTTACCCTACTATGTACCAGCAAGAGTGGCTATAATGGAGTTTATATGGTAGCTCTTGTTAACAGACAATGAGCATTTTGTGCCCCATAAGAAAGGGAATTTGACCCCTAGGCAATTTAGAATCTTTAATTTTACAATTGGCAAAGGTGTTATTAATGTAGTGGGCCAGTGGTTGGAGGGGTGCAGAATGGGGGTATCCCCTTATAGATATATTGACCCAGAAGGTTTCATGGCAGGGGTAAGAAAATTGTATACTCCTACAATCCCCAATACCAATGTTCACTGTGAATGCGTAGAAGAAGATGCAACAAGAAACATTCTGGATGAAGATGACATTCATACAAGGACATTAAGGATTCAAGAGTTGTTAAATCTTGAAAGAAAAATCAAGAGGAATGGGATGGCTTTTGGGGGTTTTTACCTGAATCTCCCATATTTTGACAAGATTAAGGCCATGATAGACAACTATTATGTGCTCACAGAACATCTTGAGACTATTCTTGACAAGAAAGGTGACCAAGGGCCGGATCACTCAGAGTCTGAATATGATAGTAGTAGTGATAGTGATTATGCATGTCCTACTAGGTATGCTTCACCACAGCAAAATATTGCTAAAGTGCCACAGTTACAGGGAACAAAGGGCCACATTGTTGATTTGACAATGGTGACTCAGCCAGATGATGTACAAGAGCCTACTGCTAAGAGGCAGAAATTAGAAATAGGTCAACCTTCAATTGAAGGGAAAAATAAGAAAAGGGATAAGGCTAAAGCCCTAGTACCTGGCAATAGGTTATATGATCATAACCTGAGGAAATAAATTAGGGAAGGCAAGAAGCAACAGCTTGATTTGGAGGATAATGTTGAATTGCCTCTTAAGGCCTGTGTAGATGAAAGATTAATCTATCAGCAGGAATTTTTGAATGATGACAACTTTGTAAAAACTGAGGAGTTTAAAGACTTCCCAAGATGGTACAAGAAAGAGCAGATAAGAGCTCAATTGACAGTTGATGGTAAGGAGACCATAACAAATGAGGCATTGGTGGCTTTGCAGTCTTATGATCCTGAAGGTGAGGACATTTCACCTGAGGAGGCAAGGAAATTAGGGCTGGGTAGTGGCATATTGTTGGCTGAGGGATGGGATTTGGCATCTACCTTCATCATTGACCAGATTAGAAAATAGCCAGATCTCAAAATGGCTAGTGAAGTTCAGATGGGAGATGTGATAAAAGGATTTGTGTATAGCCCAAAGTCTCAAGCCTTTGCAATGTGGAGCCTGTGCCCAAAAGATCAAAAGCCCCAAGTGGTGAATATCCAAGAAAACATGGTTGGTAGTCAGATGGTGTGGACAATGCAGAATAGAGGGGATTTGGAAATATCCCAAATCATGACACACTAGGCTCACTTAAATGAAGACAAAACTAAATAGTTGTCTGATAAGTGTAGCACATTGTTAGAAGATACAAGTGCATTAGCAAAAGATAGAGAATTGTGTCATATACAGGTGCACCAGCAGGATTAGGTGATAAAAAGATTGATGAAAGAGTTGGAAGAGAAGCTTGAGGTAATGTATGTGCCTATGCAACCACAACCTGTGCAAATTGAGGACAAGGAAAAGTCTGAAGAGGTGGTTGAGGAAAAGGTTGAGGGAGAGAGAGGAAATGCAATTGCTTTGAGAGCATTAAGAGGTGTGTTACAACATAGAATTGAAATTTTGAAAGATAAGACTAATGTTGTACTTAATGCCTATAATAAGTTGCCAGCTTTGCATACATAGGTGATGAGGCATCTGGCTATCTTAAACCCCTATTTTACTAAATGGTCTACTAGGGTACAATTGTTTGAAAATATAGCATCTTTGCAAGCCCTAAGATCAGATTTGCCAGAAATAGTGATAGAAGATGAAGATGAGATCAAAAGGGTTAATATTTCTCTCTCATTCTTTAAGGGAAAATTGAATCAAATAGAGGTAAAATTAAGCCTCTTTTCTGATAATTTTAATAGATTTATTCCTTCCTTAAGGGGAGATGATGACCAAGTAAAGGCCTTAAATGCCTGGAGAAATGAATTTGACAGCAAAATGCCTAGTGATGAGGCATTTGTTTTGGGGACAGATGTGGACATAGATGGATTCAATAAGATATTGGATGAAGCTTTCAAGGCAGAAACTGACATTAACTAGTTTCTAGTAGATGTAAAGAACATCACTGATGCTAGATGGGATAGGAAAAAAGTATAGATACAGAGTACTCAAGACTTCAAATGGCCATCAGATGATGAATTGAAAGCATGGGAATTGATGACCACGCCCAAGATAAACAAGCCAACAGTTGAAGAAGAAATCTTGGACGATGAGTAAGGGTGACTACTTGGCGCCTCACTATTGAAGATGAAGAGGATAGTTATTGAAGGAGAATTGTAGGTGAATATGTAAGCACGATCATCCAGACTTGACATAAATACTACCATCTACTATGTATACTATCAGATTGAAGTTTCTAGATCGGGAGAACAAAGAATATCTATTTTCATCTTTTGACTTGGTCATTCCACCGCTTCTTCTCTCTCTTTCTTTTTGTCTCTTCTGTAGTTTTAGGGTTAGGTTTTCTGAGACCATCCAAAGCTTGTAGCATCCTTTTGAAAAGGATTCCAAGATGGTGGAAGACCTATATATATAGAAGAGAGTTGTATTTTAAAAAAGGAGGATGAAATATATTGTAAACTTTAGTCTTTCTAAATTTGTGTCTGTGTTCTTTCAAGCTTCAAATCCTTTTCATTGTATGAAAGAAGGATTACATCAATAAAATACGATGCAATTTTACTCTTCTCTATTGTTATCTCTTTATTTCCTGTATATGCTTTTTTATTCTTAAGATTGTAAGGCACTCTGAAGTATTTTGGTTACAAGGTGACTATCTAATTACTTGCAAGTTTCTTTCATGTAAAGAACTAAGTTTTGTGAGTGGTTTTAGGAAGCATATCAATATTTAAAGATTTAATACAGTATTTTAGAGGAAATCAAATAATTTGTAAGGCAATTTATCCTAATTGCATGTAGGTTGTAAGGCAGCTTACAATATATTTTTTTTGTGAGACTTTAGGCTTTTGACTCTGTAACCCAAAGGATAGGCACTGATCTAGGTCTTGGTCTGATAGTCTATCATCATCCAAGTTTTCAAAATTATTTCAAACATATCTGTTACTGAAACAAATGAGCTAAACTCATCAAGGACTTATGTCAGCAGGACAATGTCCACTTTGTTTATTCCTTGGAGAGTGAATCATTAGGTTATCCCTCCTAAAATCAAAAGGAAGAAGGATGAAAATCCTTGTCTCATTGGTTCATGTTCTCAAAACCATAGCCTGGCTTATAATACTCTATTTTAAAATAATCATTGCAATCTCAAAAGTACTTTATAATGTGTTACAGTGAGGTTTTAGGTACATAGCCAATGAATGAAACAATCCACCAAATACATAGGCTGAAGTATCAGTAATCTTTAAAAGGTAAAACCTGCCTGAGTTTGTGGAGCTTAAAAATGAAGAAGGATATTATCCAATCCTTAGAAATTAGCCTTTCTCTTGCCTAAAAGAGGTTGCATTCAAGTATACATGGTATACTATCATTATTAGGTAAGTTTTGTAAGAAAAAGTACTAACAAAAAGAACGAGCTATCTACTACATTAGTAGAACACTAGTCACTTATGAGCTCAATTATAGCATTATTGAAAAAGCATGCTTAGTAGTCATCTTTGAATCATAGAAATTGAGACACTACATGCTCTCTCATACAGTAAAGCTCATTGCTAAGATCGATCCTCTAAAGTATCTTTTGAGCATAACAGCATTAACAGGACATTTGGAAAAATGGGTCCTAATTCTAAGTGAGTTTGATATTGAATATGTAGAACAAAGATCTTTCAAAAGACAGGTACTTGCAGATCAATTGGATGATTCACCACTCTAGGATGATGAACCATTACTAATTGAATTCCCTGATGAAACAATCATGCATCTCACTGAACATCCATGGGAGATGTACTTTGATGGTTCATTCACTCAACAAGGATCTAGAGCAAGGGTTCTCTTCATAACTCCACAAGGATACAAGATTCCCAAATCTTACAAATTGATGTTTCCATGCACCAACAATATCTCAGAATATGAAGCATTGGTCAATGGCCTCAAGCTAGCTATGGAATGTAAGATCATTGAGTTACATGTGTATGGTGACTCCCAACTGATTATCAATCAAGTCAATGGGGAGTATCAAACAAAAGATGAAAAATTGATTCCTTACAAACAACTAGTTGATGATCTGAATAAGTACTTTGTCTTCATCACCTTCCAATAGATACCAAGATCAGAGAACAAGGCTGCGGATGCTATGGCTACCTTGGCACCCATTTTACAGCTGGAGGAGCATCAATTCCTCTATGATTTCTTGGTGGAAGAAATATCCTATCCTACCTTTGCTAACCCTTAGTACCAGGTAATATGTGCCTTGAATACCCCAGATCAATCTCAGTGTGCCAGTATCATTGTGTACCTTTTTGACCAAACCATTCCTGCCAATCTATCCAGAAATGAGAAAAGATCCCTGATTAAGACAACATCGCGTTACGTCCTCATAAATAACAACCTATATCGACACAGTCTTGATGGTACACTTTTTCGGCGCTTATAACTCGAAGAGTCTGATCTAGCATTAAAATTTTTCCATGAAGGTGTATGTGGATCACACTCAAATGGCTTTTTATTAGCCAAGAAACTGCTCAGAGTAGGCTATTATTGGCCTACCATGGAGAAAGATGCTATTCAATTTTCAAAAGCATGTCTTAAATCCCAAACACATGGAAACCTTATTCATGCTCCTGCCAGAGAACTTATACCTTTCATAATAGATTGGCCATTTCAGTATTGGGCCTTTGACTTGGTTGTACAAATATATCCCAACTCTTTAAATGGACACAAGTTTATCATTATGGCCACTAAGTATTTCATAAAGTGGGTTGAAGTCATGCTGCTAATCAAAGCCACTATAAAATAGGTGGCTATGTTCATTTTGAACTAAATTATTTGTAGATATGGGATACCCTCTTCAATTATGACATAAAATGGGGGCCAATTTAAAAATCAAGAAATTGATGACCTTTGTGAACAGTTTCATATTACTCAACATTGTTCCTCAATCTATTATCCTCAAGGTAATGGACAGGTCAAGGCATCAAACAAGAATATTCCCAAGATTCTACACAGAATTGTAAGTAAGTCTGGCAGAGACTGACATCTACAACTGAATCCAGCACTATGGGCCTACAGAACAAGCATCCGAACACCAACTGGAGCCATGCCATTTTCTCTAGTCTATGGCACTGAGGCAGTATTACCTATTGAGGTTGAAATCCCATCTTTGTGGATATCTTTACAAGGACCGGTTACTGATGAGCAGTACCGCATTGATCGAGTAAATTCTCTAGATCTACTAGATGAGCATAGACAACAAGCATTCAATCACCTCAAACTGTATCAAGCACGTATGTCCAAAGGTTACAATAAAAAGGTAAAACCATGCAAATTTGAAGTAGGAGTTCTCGTCCTCAAGGAGAATCCTAAGAACTAGCCTAACAAAGAGCAGAAAGGAAAGTTTGAACCTAATTGGCTAGGACCTTATGTTATCACTGCTACTTTTTGGACTGGAGCTTCTCAATTACCTATGCCTGAGGGAGACGTTCTTCTAGACCCTATCAACACTCTACATTTGAAGCGGTTCTACGCCTAATGTTCGACTAGTAGAGCCTGTACAAAAAAAAGTTCTTGCAAAATACCAAAAACATTCAGAAAACTGATCCTGAAGAAATCCAAAAATAGTGGAAAAGGTCCTACAAAATGGGTATCCTTGGTGAAAACCTGGTAAATAGGCGCCTTGATACTATAAAATCATTCAAAAAAGGAAAAATAGCAAAAAAAAATTGAAAAATAGAAAAGTACCTTGATGAGCACTTGGTAAAATAGGTATCTTGGTAGCAGAAAAAGAAAGAAAAAAGATCTTTCCAAGTGGTGATTACCTGGCAATCAAGCATCACTTGTGTTCTGCGCTCCATCTATCAATGCACTACTGATAGTAGGCCTTCATAATTTTTCCTGTGCTTATACGCTGACTTCATCTTCCTAAATGACTATCTTAACCTCGCTTGGGATTTGTCTATCTTTACGTCTTAGGAATAAGTCATTCTGCACTAGGGGCATCTTTGCTGGCATAGTCAGTTGTGGTTGCTAGGTTGCTCTAGGATGGTTTGCCTCACGTACACAATCTTTCTTGACACATGCAAAACAATGCCACTTTCCAAAACAAGGGTGTCTTTTTAAAGCATCACATATCCAAACACGACATTTACATTAATGGAGTTCCTACAAGGCTATATAGGATAGAAAACACGAACGGATTATCCTATCAATACAAAGACATGGAACACCATATTACTTATATTCTAATTTTCTGATTGATGAATCTTTACTGTGTTTGACAGTTGAATGAACAAGTACTTTCTTAAACACATGGTTTGATAATGGTTTGATTATGATTCTTTTATGTCCTAATGATGTTTTCAAATAGGGGCATCTAAGTAGTTATAAATTTTATTTTATTGATTCACAAATTGATGATTTATTATGTCTCCTTAGTTACTCAATGACGTCTGCGCAAAGACAAAGAGTCGCAAGGATAGGGGGCATAATTTTTTCTTGATTTTCTGTGTATGGTGGTTGTTCCAAATGATCCTATAAATTTCACCTAACTTGGATGTTTATGGTAAGAGCTGCTACTATGGGTAGATAGCCGCATATATCTCAATCTTCGTTATGTGTAAACTAAGGTGAGTTTGACATAATTTCCTTGTCTATTTTCTGATCCAAATTCTCACTAAGGTATATGAATCATAATGTACCCAAGGATATGAATTTTCAAGGTCAATGCGGGTCCAATATCTTGCCTTACTCAGAATCTAGTATATTAAAAGGAAGGTGACTATTTTTATCCTGACATCTATGCCTTGATGCCTAAGTCTATTTCTGACATTTTAATAAAACATAGTATTCATACTTTCATAATATCAGTGGGTATTAGTGATGGTTGTACTATCAGATGGTATCCATTCCAAAAAGCACCCAATGATGATAAAAATGTTGCAATATTTTCTAAATCAGTGACAAGTCCTAAGAGTCTTCATATAGCTGCATTTAGAGTTCACATGATGCATTTATCAATAGAAATAATAGCATAAGGAATTTTAAGCTCCAAAATAGTTTCTATCTTCTTCTAAAAACATCAAGTTAATTACATCATCCATATTACTGATATCAAATATCGTTGCACATCCATAACATACATTTTTGCATTCATCAAAAGGAAGAAACATGCAAATACAAAAATAAAACATCCATGTATTGCATTTTTACTTTTACATCCTAAAGTGCATCCATACATCTATTTTGCATAACTGGAAAAACAAAAGAAACATACATTTGCATTTTCACATAGGTATCATTTATAACATATTTATATCAGTAAAGACTCATCACATCCAAATCATAAAATGATGTTATCATCTGCAAAATTAACTCATCACGAGACCAAGATATCATCACATGTGCCAACAGATACATTTACCACATCTATGAAAGTAGAAAGAACTCATGAAACATGTCAGAATCAAGAAACTGCATCAGATATATATCCTCATAACATGATACAAATTAAAGCATAAAGAGTATAAAGAGTATCAGTACGGGAAAAATGAATCATATATATCAATGTCATCTACAAAAATGGATCTCAGAAGGGTCCAAATATACAAAAGAGGGGATCTTAGTAGGATCCAGATATACATATATGATATCAAAATGTACATGTCATACAAAATGATAAAAAAATCTGAGCTCTATCCCGCCCCCTCTCCTTGGTCAGGAGGAGGAGGAGGAGGTGGTGCAAAAGGTGCTATTGGAGAAGGCATGGCCCCCTCTAACTGCTGGGCCACTCGAGAAAATGAAGGAGCTCTCTACCCTCTGGAACTACTCCATGATATAGGGCGTAATAATATGTGGCCCTCTATCCCTGATGGACTACTGTCTGGGCATGTGCATCCCTCTCTACCCTCAGTCTCTCCATCTGCCTATCCCTATCTATAAGTAAGGCATCAGATATAGCCAGCCTAGACTTTATTGTTGTGGCTCTGGCCTCCAAGGCTGTAATCTGAGCTCGAAGCTGCTCTCTCTCCTACTCGCATCTTGACAAAGAGTCTCCATCCCTGCCTGCATCCTGCTTAGGTGCTCCCTGACACCTTTGACACTGCTGCTCTGCTATGAGCAATGGACCAGTGTCTCTCTGAGGGGCCACAAATCTAAATCTCTAACATCGGCCCTGCCCACTGCCACTGGCACCACCTATATCCGCGGCCTCTCCTTTGCAACCTCTATCATCTCCATCAGGCCCATCATCCGGAGGAGGACACCTACAATCTCTACCACCATCATGGCCCCCATATCTCCCAGGAGTTCTGTCTTTACCTCCTCTACCCCTGACAGGTCAGTGATCAAGATCATAATCAAGTGGCTCCTCTATGCGAGGAATGATCTCCTCTGGAACAGTGAATCAAGGAAATGGATACTGAAGTCTCTCAGCGGCATAACCATCTGAAACACCTGCATCCTCTACATCTGTATGAAGATCCCAGTCTACTACCACCATGTCTTGGATCTCCTGGTATGTAGTCTCATAAGTCAACTGTGCACCCCATAGAGGTGTCTCGTCCCTGGTATGGGCATATACTGTAATATCCTCCGTACAACCCTGTTGCCAACCATACTGCCTCCGAACTCTGGTGATGACAAAGCACTCTATAATATACCTCATTTGGCCAATCAGATATCTACTCTGATACAAAAATGGTACGTGCTAAGCATCAGAGGTCCACACCTCACAGTCTAGATATGGTCGCCAGATGACCTCAGTCATATCATCAAATAAATGATGCCAGTACTCGACCTTGCCCAGGTGGGGCTACTGTAAAAGGCCTACATACATATATACATAGGGCTTCTCAGGTGCCCTCTGCCTATCTACAATCGGCCATGTGACAGGGATGTGCTCCTAGGCCAAAATCTGAAGAATGAGTATACCCATAGTCATACTGCGGGTGTGATGGTATACAATCTCATAGAGATCTTTGTACATGTGAGCTAATATACAACTCCCCCAAGCAAAACATCAATGGTGAATGATCATCTTCTCAACCATGCTCACCTAGCCCACCAGGAATTCATGCTGACCCCTATCTGACATGAGGATGCCGCCTACCAAACCTACTAAGTACACAGATAATCAATCATAGTGATCAACCATGTAATCCCATGACAAGTATCTCCGATCTATGGTGTCATCCTGAAAGAATTTGTGTGTAGTACCAATTTCTACGCCAGCTCTGGACTCAAAGAAAACCTCATATCCAACCATCGGTACATGGAGTATCCTCCAGACGTCCTCTGGAGTCACAGTAATCTCTCCTGTCGGTAAATGGAAGGTGTTGTGCTCAGAATGCCATCTCTCAGCCAGAGTAGTCAACAACCCACGATTTACCCCGATCTTGGGTAAACCTATCAAAGACCATAATCTGCATCAGACTATAGTCATCTACTCGTCATCTGATAAATTTCTTGACAATGCAAGGATACACGCAAGATAAGTGCTGCAAAATGTGACTACCTCAAACTGGGCCTGATTTTGGACAAAACAAAAAAAAAATCAAAATCCTATCTACAACAAGGGGCAGACTCCTACTCCGCTAAGTCATTCCAATTTCATAGGACGCAAAAAGATCAAAACACATAAAAAATCTAAGTCTTCTACCAGATGTGATCCTGGAAATACAGGATGCGATTGCGTTTATCGGATGCAGTCCTTGAAATACGGGATGCGATCCTAAATGCGGGATGCGATCCTAAGAAAATAGGATGCGATCCCCTGATGGATTTTCACATACAACAAGACAAAAGCATTAACATTGGATGCAATCTGGGAAAACCTGGATGCAACGCAAAAATCTGGAAAAACCAGATATGATCTGGGAAAAATTGGATGCGACTCGAGATTGGCAGGATGCGATCCGGAATCCTGGATGCGATCCTAAATTCAACTAGCTCTAAAAATCACAAAAATGCATGAAATTGAAAATTACAAAATTTATAGGGTAGTTTATCGAGCACTTACCAGCGGTGGGTAGTCGACTGGTCACTGGTGTCAGCGGCTCATCTCGAAATGATGCTTCCTCAAAGGGACTACCATCTTCTCTACAGTTCTCTCTGAATTTCTATGGAGGAAAGTGAAAATGAATAGTAAAATGGTAATTTTGGAGGCTTATAGGGGTCTTTTGAGACATTTAGGGGTTCCAACACTCCTCCTGGACAACTACAAATTCATTTTTATTAACTCAATCGAGAACCAAATCGAAGGTGCCTAAAATGTTTTCAGCAGCACAGTGTCATTTTTGCGACAGTTTCAACAATTATGGCTTTTCTTTATTTGTTCCCAACATTGGTCAATACTACACATTTCATCATACATCTTGGTCTAAACATCATTTTATCAGCTTGTCACTCATATTTTCACATAATTAACTTGGTAACAGTGTGTTTATTTTTAAACACACCTTCTTCTACTCCACTCTTTCTTGCCCTACCGCTTCCTGCAAGTGTTATGTTCTTTTAAACTAAGGGATTTTATTCTTTTCCTTTGATTTCATTCCTGAGGGGGCATGGTCACACTATCATCAATTAATTTTTTTCTCAACACTGCATTGAAAATGACTTCGTTATCAAACAAACTAGGGGCATAACAGTTCCCTTGACTAAGTCAAAACTGTTTGATAGAAAGCTTTGGTTCTCATGAGATGATATCTTATGTTTCCTTATTTTAAAAAGATTTTTATTAAGCTCCTTTAAGCTTCTTACTAATTTTTGAATGACAACCAAGTTCAGAATCAGTATTATCAATTTTTGGACGACAACCAAGTTCAGAATTGGTATCTTTAAAATCTTTTATTGATCTTTGGATGAAAACTAAGTTTAAAATCAAGTCTATTAGTTTTGTTCGATCAAGTGCGAGACTGATCTCATCAACATTTCATTCGACAACCAAGAACAAAATTCTCAATCTTTTTGAAGTCAAAATCAAAAACTTTCTTTGAATCAATGCGCTGCTCGCACATCAATTCAAAAAGGGGCAATGTAACCACCTGAATTTGGTCTGTTCCAACTATGGACCCTATTTTCCCTAAGTGTGATCATACCCTCGATTATGTCCAAACGACCTTGTTACTGCTTGGCATAATTCTTCGAATCAATATAATGTCCTAGGTGATTTTTATCACTAAATTATATTAACTATTATAGCCATATGATTTAAATTAATTCAGACCAATTAAATCAAACCAAAATCAAACATGGCTATAGTATTTAATTATTAAGGAATTAAATAAATCCTTAAATCAATTATCCACTTTCAAATAACCCATTCCCCTAGCCTATTTAATTTAATTCAAATGGCTATAGTCGCCTAATTATTAAAAAGCAATTTCATTGTTTAAATAATTAATTCCTATATTTTTAAATGAATTAAATAAGTTTAATTTATTTATTAATATTCCCCTAAACCCCAACCTAACCTATCTCAACCACTTCT
>MU228071.1:2604671-2625075 GCA_018584345.1 Thuja plicata
TTTCTCAAGCTTGACTTCCTTAAGGTCCACCTTCTCAAGCCACCCTCTTACACCCTCCCTTGCTTCTTTAAGGCTTTCATTAATGCCTCATTAATGAAGATGCCTTAAGCCTATGTCTCCTCCATGCTTTATTAATGCCTTGGGCATTAATGGCTCTTACACCTCCATTAATGAGTCCCTTAACTCATTAATTTAGCTTGTCCCCCCCCCTCTCTCTCATTCTTCTATAAATAGAAGCCATTTTTGAGAACAAAAAATCCTTCATCTTAGATTACAAATGCATTGTTATGCTGTTGAATTAATACTAGACTAACATTTCACTTCTTAAATCATGCTTTTTCATTGTTATTACTTTCATGCTTGGAGATAGAATGCATGTTTTCTCATCTTTTTAGCTTGTTTATAATCTAAAATCCTTCATACTAGGTCGTATATGTCACTAATTGTAGCATAACCTGAGGGTTTTTATGTTACTAATCACACTCTTCCTAGTTAGAAGGCAATAGGTCGATATTAGATGGTTTTACATAATTTTCTAACCATTTTGAACTAATGCAATGACTTATTGATGTGTTGTGTCTCTCTTATCAGGTACCCAAATATACACGTGCAACTGTTGGAAAGGAATATTAGCCACAAGATTGTTATTAGTAGTTGCCTTTGGGTCAAAATTATCAAGAAAGTTGGCTAAGATTTCAGCAAAAGGCCGGAGACCACTTATATCAAAAGACCCTTCTCCAGTGGTAGATGCAATAGGAAACTCTGGACTTGCATCGACAAAAGGTAACTCAACTTCTTCAACTTGTGCGTTAAAATTAACAGACTCTCTTGGAATATATCTTCCATATTCATCTCTTCTTCTTCCCCTTCGATGCATGCAAATGAATTTTTCACACTAGTGAAGCAAATTTAGGACCAAAGACCACTAAGCTAACTAAAAGAATGAAAAATGACTTAGAAGGTTTCTTAGCTTGACACCATCCCCAGCAACGGTGCCAAAAATGAACTGCCTCACAATAGGTGCTTAGTAATCATGCCCAAAGCCTCTCTTAGGAATAGTTTATTCAATCTAAGGATCACTTCTCCCACCATGTGGTGCATTTAGTTTTTCAACCCAACGACGTATACTTGAAATGGTATGGCACAGTATGTGCACTAATTTCCTTAAGGAGACATTCTACCTATGCTGCAGGAAAGTAAAATATGTGAAAGGAATCTATACAAGGGTTGTAGGAAAGGAAACACACTTAGCCCTTACTAAAATGAATGCTACAACTTGAAAACTCTACTTAAATCTATTCTTTCATCCTAGAGCATTCACTATAGCTATCCTTGTAGGTGCTGCAGAAACATTCATGAAGTACAATGCTACAGGAAGAAACTGTAATCTTATATCTAGAATGCTAGAAATGCAGAAAGTAAATCTATTCTACTTATACTCTAATCCACCTACCAAGTGGGCCCCCTTGGTCGGATTCTTCTAATCTATGAACACAAAATATGAACCAAAATTTACTTCATTATCTTTCAAAATTGATTGCATGAGAATAAGACATGAAGCTGAAAATGAACTTGCTGAGAAAGATACGATCAGAACATTATTTTTCTTCCAAAAATCTAAACTTATAAACAAATAGTCTCCTCCCTATAAATAGAGGATTGACTTCTTTATTCTGAAATAGAAAAGAAACTAACTAGCTAAAACCGCACCAAAGAGAGAAAATAGGAAGCACAACGGCCCATGACGTGCACAATGAAGTCTGGGTGATCAAGTCAACATGCTGGTAATATGGAAGGAATATAGCAGAGCTACATTTATGCATCTCTAAAACAGTGGTTCTTGATTTGCGGGAGTCATGTCTTCTGATGCCATGATGGCTTATATGCTCGAAGATGGTCTTTACGTCCTCCTTCAATGTTGTCGACCACTCCTAGCGACTCCTACTTCCTGGAAATATTAGTTAATATGCAAAAGATATTCATGCAAGAAGCTTATCAAATTAATCCAGATGTTAGAACACACATTCGAATTATTATATGAAATACTGCAACATATATATAATATTGGAGTAATATGACATATCTATTCCACCCATGGTTTAATGGTTCTATCTGTACTTAACAAAAGTTCAACTGACTAAAAGTTCACAATTGTTCTGATAATACTTGAAAATAGAGTGTAAGGATTAATATAATAGAGACAGTAAAATAGGCTCATCAACCTTCATCTTCCATGGGATCAAGGAGATCACTAATGATCAGGGATTCAGGCTATCCCTCCAGGCCATGGCCTTTGTAAACACATGGGGATGTTATTTCATCCAGTTCTCCTTGCACACCTATATTCGGGTGTCCAGATTTTTGGGGCAACCTTTCCTATTGCCCAAACATTGTGGGGAAAAGATCATTTTTCTAGAATTATGTGAGAAGACTCTAGAGGTGCATGCTTTAATTACCACCAAGAAAGTCACCTCGATCTCTTTTCCATTTGTGTGCTATAAGTACACCTGCACCCTTTCCGCAGCCTGGGAAGCAGAAAGTGAGCTAAGTAGCCTGAACTTAGCTAAATTTTCATTCAATCACAAAGATTATTATCTACTTGGGTGACTAAAAAAGAAAATACCCCAGGGAATCAACCCCCACGAGAGGCACTTGGAGGATTTTTGGGCTAATTGCTAAAAGGATTTTGACATCCGAAATCGGCAGTACTCTAGGATGCCGAAGGGAATGATGGAACATCTAAATATCTAGAATTTCTCATGAACTTTTTCATACACTAGGTCTCTTGAGGACCCAAAGTATAAAGAAACAAGTATCGACAAGATGGACCTCCCATCGGTAGATTAGGACACATCGTAAGTTTTGAGAATTGAGGTCATCTTGAGAGAAATAATCCAACATAGCCACGCCTATTTCGCCAATGCTTTCCCCAAGAGTGTTCGATTAGACAATCAATTTTTGGAAGCCTCAAGCTCCCGAGTGGCTGAGAAATCCAAAGCCTATGGTAAGCAGAAAGTTGACACCCCTCTTCAGGTCCCTAACCCCATTTTGGCCCACCCTGATGGAGTAGTTAGGTGAAAATTTTGAGCACTCCAAGAAACTATTAGATGCAAAAAATGTTGGAGTGACATTAAGTCTTGGATCCACTTTGGTAGGTTCCTATCCCATGCCAAGAGAGTCTCCCTCTTTGGCCACATTGCTAAGTGCAGCATGCAGAGTAGAGTCCAAAGAAACAACAACAGTCACAGACCCTTGGTCACCACTAAGGAGGAGAAAGAAACAGAAGGCAAAGTGGCCCCCACAAAGTAGAGACTCGGGTCTTGAGCCCGTGAACATACCCAGTGTAGTGGTACTCTCCTCCTCCTCCTCTGACAAAGAGGATCATCTGGAGAGTCCCCCAAAGATAGTACAGATCAACGTTGATGATTTCTTCCCAATGTATGATATGGGGGAATTGTAGGGTACGGATAACATAATGGAGGATTTGACATAGGCCAAAAAGAGAATGACCCAAGAAGAAGATAAATCCTGGCCAGTAGAGGCTGAATAAGAAAGGATGATACAAGAAGAACAAGAAAATGAATAGGCTAGGAAGCAATTATTGGCTAAAGAGGAAACCAGACCTTCAGGAGCAACTGTACGCTCTAATGCAGTACTTTTGAGCCCAGTTAGTGATCAAAGCCTACCAACACCACTTAATACTAGGGCCAAAAAGGTTATGACTAGCTTCCAATAGGTAGATTTGAATCAATTACCTCTACTGCCACCACCACCTAGTCCACCAATGGATGATATCCTGGGAGATGGTGTAGAAAAGGAGAAAGGAAATACAGGTGAAGACCCCATCAATACAGAGGGAAACACATCTAGGGGAGAACCTAAACCAAACCTCAAGGATACATCAAGCCCAGGGATGATAATGAATGGGCCATTCACCCCGCCATAGTGGCTAGTGGAATCTTAGAAAAGAAAATCCTCGATGAAAATGGTGGCTCCACCATTGGTAGCTGAAATGTTAGCTGAAGGCTAGGTCACAAAGAATCCTAAAAAGGATCGTACCCTTCAGAACAATCCAAGGGCCCTAGATGACAATATAGTGGCGATAATAGCTGTCACACCAGCTTTAAAGGAAGACTTAGAGGTTATTACCAAGAGTATGTGATCACGTAGGTGCCTCTAGGAAAAACAATCCAACAAGGGGAATTAGCCCTCTTGAACGAGGCAAGCCAGACTATCCACACATGGTATGCAAAAGATTTTTAGACTGCTGATAGAGTTAGTGCGCCCCCTTACTTCTTAAACACCTAGACCTTTGGCGCATGGAACACCCCTCTTTGAGGGTGATGCTGATGCACTGAGAACCATGAAAAGAAAAATATTGGCGGTGGATGAATGGATGGCCCAACAGATTGGGGTAATAAGAATTTTTATGTTTGAGTCTCTCTCAACTTCTTCTGGGCACATGACACAGTGAACCAATTGGTGGTCACCATTCCTTAGTCGCAGGGAGAGACTAAAAAATATAAAGAATGGAGAGATGCCATAGTGGAGATTCTAAATCTCAGGGAAGATAGTGTAACAATGACAAGCATCCTAGGGGATGAGTTATATGGGTTTCTCAAGACCTATTACTCTAGACTTGTATTAAAAGTTAGGATTGGAAAGAAACTCATAAGGGTGCTAGAGGAATAACTCTTGGTGCTTTGGACCCCAGTGGAAAAATATGTTGCATTTATCAAGGAGTTTACATCAGCTGACCCACTTAGCCTCGGGACTTATACTCCCATTGAATCTATACTCACCAAGTTTGATGAAGTGGCCAAGGTTCAATTCCCACCCGCAAGATATTTTAGAAACACCATAATGGTGGAACTCTCCTAGATGATTCTCAAATCCCACGATGCTACCAAGGTGGCTGCAGAGTTGAAGGAGAAGGTTGAAGATGCCGACAATCACTTTGAAAGTTCTCTTGATCACTGAGATTGCCTTAAGGATGTGGAAGAGGAAAGCATAATCCAGATTCTGGAGGCATATGAGAAGTTCAAAGACCAATGAAATTTATCAGACTCTAGGGATTCCTTCAGCATCAAAGGTGGGTTCTAAGCAATAATTCTTTATTCTTTGAGCGCAAGCTCCTAGATTTTGGAAGTCTAAATCACAAGTTTTATATTATTTATGGTGATAAGTGTTGACATCTCCCCTGAGCCAACCGATCATTATCTATGATTTGTTTATAGATCTGAGGCCCTCCTTTACGGCCCGATGGGTCACTATGAGCCAAAAATTTCACTACAGACGTCTCCTTGCTCCCAAGACATTGTTTCAACATTTAATGTTTGGCGTACAAAGTTCTCAATGACCAAGGACCAGAGATGCATTAATAAGGGCATATGACCCAAGTTACCTAGAGAGAACCATCAGGTCCACAAATCTAGAGGCACTTTTTTTGATGGAGGCTTTCTGAGAACATCTTTCCTTCTTTCCTCCCCTTTCTTCTCAAATGAATGTATTTAATATGATGATCCTGACAACGCATGTAGTACCAGCTATAAATATTGTAGTATAATGTAAGTAGCTTGCATAGGTTAAGTTTACCAGGTAGATAATATGTCTATAAATAATAATTCTGATGGCATTCTAAGGGTCAGTGAATTGATTATTTAGCTATCCACAAGTTATACAAGTTTTCTAGCAATCATGTTTGAAAGTTCAAAGTAGATTGATGCTCCCTTGGATCCACTTGTGTAATCGCTAGTGACGTTGGATTTCAAGTTAATGAAAGAATGAGGATAACTACTTGGCATCATATTCTATATTTTTTCTAATACTAGAGTTAATGAATGATTTTTATGTTGTATTCTTTCTTATTTCCTTTGTTCCAGTTCTAATTAGTGGTCATATGCATGGCTGGTATATGTTATTCATTTTCATTTGGAACTTTGTTTATGTTATGGAAATATATATCATGATTATAGTTAGAGATTTACACTAGCCCTGTCCTATATTTTGATATTTTCTTTGTTGGAGATAAGATGTGCTTGCAGAAAACCCATTATCATCGAAGTTCCAGAGGTTGATGAGTCAAAACCACCTATCCCCTCAAAATAAACTATCACCCTCCCAACTAAGTTAATCCCACACCATCCTAACCAAACTACCAGGTGCTTGGAGGTTAGGAGAGCTTCCTCTTCAATAAAAATCTCTAGGCAAAGTTGGTCGGTACTCCGGTACCCGGTGACAACTCTCACCATGTTGGCGAGGCCATCACAAATTCTCATCAATATAAAATGGTGCTAGAAGGAGGGCATGAGCTCCTCCTCCCCTGAAAAATTTAATAATACACCTCCTAAAGTTTCCCTCAATAGTAGCTTTAGAGACTGGCTTTTCCATAGATTAGGGTCATTTTTTCCTTTGTGCTTTGAAAGAATACATTGATTGACTCCAAACCCCAGAGATTTTGCAGGATTCAAAACTCCTGATTGAGGAAAAAGAACCTACCAGAAATGGAAACCTTTAAACCATTTATTGGGAGTTACTACTCCCTAGAACACCCAAGTTTCCTAGCTTTCCCCAGCAAAAAATACCACCCTTTTGATACCAATGATTCCAATGGCTACGTATTTCAACAACACCGGGTCCCCGAAGGGAAAATTTCCTAATGAAATCAATGACCTCCCACCCCAGCTGGAAAATATCTATCTGGAATATGAGAATCTAGGCCCTTGGGCCACAGAAGAACATCTACAAGTGTATAAGGATGCCATGAATAGGAACCACATATAGCATGAGGATGTGGTGAGCAGGATCTTCCCGCTATCCCTCAGGGAAAGAAAACTGAATTGGTACCTAAACTTACTGGCCAACTCCATTAATAGTTGGAAAGACATAGAAGAAGATTTTATGATGGCATTTCGAGTCCATGTGGACCCAGCCTAGACCCACTTCCAGTTCATTTCCATCACAAATGAACCCAATGATCCTCTAGAAACCTTTAACCACCGGTTCCAGAGGGCCCTAAAATGATGTATGAGTCCCTTTATCATGTCTACTAAGATTACCATCTAGACTTATCTTAATACCTTGGACCCATTTGTCACTACTCTCTTATGGATAAGCACCACTACCAATGAAAGGGACACGTTGGAAAAGGTTTACAACCTTGCCCTGGAACTATCACGGAACATGAACAAAGCCCCTAGTGGTATTCAACAAGTTCTTTTGTAAAACATGCAGCCCGGAGGAACTACCTACTTAGGGGGTTACGATCCTAATCCGATAATAGGTTCTTCTATGATGAGCCCAGTACCCTAGTATATTTACCCCACTCCCCACCAAAATCCTCCAACCCCATAGTATGCACCATAGGCATAATTGCAGCACCTCGTACCCCAACCTTCTGGGGTACCCTTCTTCTAGGTGTCTATGCCTAGAGGATTAACTTCAACAATGATAGGTATGACTACACCCATTCCACCACCCCAATTGTCACATTGTGACACTAACACCTAGTTTTCTACCGAGGTTGAATCGCTCAGGAAATTGATGTCCTCCCTCACCATGGACATGAGACAGCTAAATATGGGACCATCCACATCCCATGGCATGAACCCCTCCCAATGAGGGAACATGTTTTCTGGATAGTGGAGTTCCAATAACTCTAGGCCTTGGAACCACACAATAATGGAAGAAACAATAGCACTCAGCCTAACAAATAATGGAACAACATGCCAAATAATGGGGGTGTTCCCCAAGTAAGCCTTAGACCCAAGGGGGTGCACAACCTAGCCATACCACACAACTTTCCAAGTTCCACCTCCTAACATCGTGGTGTCGGCTGCATGACACTAGTTTGCATTCTGAGGTAAATTGTGCCACACTGGAGAAGATTATTCAAATCTCTCAGTCTCATAGGAAATGAAAAATTCATTATCCTCCTCTAGAATCCCCATCTGAGCCCTATCAATCTGAATTCTCTTGTGAAATCATCTTCTTTGGAGAAGGCAAAGATGATGAGGAAGAGCTTGATCTACAAGGGTCCTTTGATGACTCCACCCCAGCCTTTGAGGCCAACAATTTTACCAACCCTTGGACTCCCTATAACTCAGTCTAATAAAGGTCCTCTTACAACATTGATTCACCCGAATATTACAAATCTCCCAGAAGACCCCCTCGCAAATTTCAACCCACCCCTTCCAAGGGGGCCTATCACAAATCATGCGCGAGATTTCATGGGAAAAGGTTAGTGGACCCCAAAAGGAAAATTTGATATTATACAGGTGATGGAAAATACCACTACAACCATGACCTTAATGGAAGCATTGCTCAATTGTCCCAAGTAGAGGAAGTCTCTCTTGCAATATTTGGAGAATCCAAAAGTTCGTAACCGTCCACCCAATTCTGTCACTTTGATGATGCCAATGCGGCTGTATTCTGGTGAAATATAGAACATCCCCCTTTTCTTCTCAACCTTAAAATACACAACAAAAACTTGCACAACTGTCTAGTAGATTCTAGAGTTTCGGGTAATGTCATGCTCCTGTATATTTATAAGAAGCTCAAATTGAATCCTACACCTTCCAAAGGCGTAGTAGTCCAGCTAGCCAAAATTGCCATTCAAATGGTGGGTGAATTGAAAAATGCCCAAGTACATCTAGTACAAGATCCCTAGATATCCAACATCATTGATATCCAAGTGGTTGACATCCCTAAAACCTATGGGAACTGGTCCAAAGAATTAAACATATATATCTCAATAATCTTCTCCCAATTATGGATCCCTTGGAGAGGAGAATCCAATTAGATCAAAGTAGAGAGTGAACCCCAGATGAAATAAGCCCTCACCAACTATGGTTAGGTGAGTGAAATAACATTTGTTGAGCTAGATCCTGTGGTGTATAGAGCCAGAGAAATCTGACCTTGGACTTCATCCCGAGTGGAATGATACCCAACAAGGACCCCATAATCACCCAGAGGCTCCATGATCTCATTGTAAAGCTAAAACAAGATGTGAGATCCCAAAGAATAAATGAAAAATTAGCTTCCCTACTATCTGACATGGTGTCAGGTATACTGCTAAGGTCACTTTGAGTTCGAATGTGCACCATGTGTAGATGCCACTAACATTTTACTCGAGGATCTCCAAGTGGAAAAATGCAGGGGCCAGACCCCACTTTTTTGCGGTCCAACCATGAACACATCTGACAGACCACTTTTTGAGGAATCCATAGTGGAGAATCCTCTAGAGAATATTCTAGTCCTTTTGCTTCCCCTATTGGAAGACACACTTGAACCCCTTCCTATTCCAAACTAGCACCGACTGCTACTCAGCCCTCCTGGCCCCATTATACTAACAACGACCTCTAGATCCTTAAGCTTGACAGGTCTCAGTCCAAACAAAGGTGTGGAGTTAGGTTCAAATTGGTCAACCCTCGAGGAAAGTATTTCCTCACATCCTATCGTCTACAATTTGATTTCACCAATAACATCACAGAATATGAGGCCTTGGTCCTGAGACTTCTATTCGCACTCAGAAAGGAGTCACATGCTTTCAGGAAATGGGTGACTCTGAACTTATAGTCAAAAAAATAAAGAGCTAGTACAAATGCTAAGATAAATGCCTAGCATCCTATTGCAACTGTGCATGGAGCTTAATATAGGACTTTTATGCCTTTGGGATTGAAGTGATTCCCTGGAAATAAAACTTTGTTCCATATTCCCTCGCTGTGTCATTCGGTGCCCTCGAACCCATGTTAGGTTCTCAACTCAAGATATTTTTAGTAGAAATGGTGCCCACACCCTCTATCGCTGATAATATAACTCATCTCCAGGTCTTCATAGATGATAGATATATCCTCTCCTTAATGGAAAATGTGGGTGTCTTTGAAGACTAGATCATGGAGGAAGAAGAACATGGCAATATAGGGCAAGGAGGAAATGAGGACAGGATCCTCGATCTACCCACCAACACCATCCTAAAGGAGATGGTTTCCCTTGAACAAATCTTTGACTTTGACCCTCAAGCCACAGATAGAATGCCCCAAACCCCCGAAGGAGGAAAATATGAAAAAATGAACATCGAGACAAGCATTGAGGAAAATTTTGTTCACATTGGTACCTCTTTCTCTCCAGAAGAGAAAGAGAAGATTCTCAGGGTTCTCTAAGAATATATTGATGTGATCACTTGGGGGTAGGAAGACCTTAAAACTTATGCCACTTCTATCATGACACACACCATCTCCCTAAAACCATATGCCAAGTCATTCCAGCAGAAATAGAGACCAGTCAATCTCCTTATTTAACCCCTGATCCACCAGAAAGTTCAGAAACTACTAGCTACTCAAATTATTTTTTCAATCTGACATACCACGTGAGTAGCCAACCTAGTCCCTATCTAAAAAAAGAATAGGGAAATTTGACTGTGTATGGATTTTTGGAACCTAAATAAAGCTTCAAAGAAAGATAACCATCCTCTCCCCTTATTGGATTAGGTGCTATAGATTGTCAACTATTTCCAAATGATGTCCTTCCTAGATGGGTATTATGAGTATAACCAAGTCATTGTCAAGTTTGTAGAGTTAAGATGATGTTCACCAATAAGTGAGGGATGTTTTCCTATAGCAGAATACCCTTCGGGTTGATCAACACCAAAGCTACATTGTAGAAGGCCATGGATATCGCCTTTAAAGGATTAGTCAATAAATGCATAATAATCTACATGGATGATTTGACCATATTTTATTGGGATAGGCATGGCCACCCCGCCCACCTCACCAAAATATGTGAGAGGTGTTGCCGGTTTGGTATTTCCCTCAATCAAAAGAAGTGTATATTAAGAGTCACCAAGGGAAAGATGTTACAACATATTGTCTTTGAGAAGGGTATTTCTATTGACCCTAAGAGAGTAGAGGCACTACTCAAGTTGTAAATGCCTAGTAGTAAGAAACAAATGCAGTCTTTCTTTATGAAGATCAAATTTGTCTGACGTTTCATCATAGGAATCACAAGGTTGTAAAACCTCTTAATGACATGATGAAAAAGGACATCAAAATTGAGTGGATCTCAGAGGAAAAATAGGCCTTTGCCCAGATTAAACAAGCTATTATAGAGGCCCTAGTTCTAGAAAGTCCAAACTATTCCCTCCCATTTCACATATACTCTTTAGCTTCTGTCCATTCCACTGCACCAGTAGTGACCCAAAAGGTCGAAGGGGAAGAACGACTCATATATTTTATGAGGCCCCCCTTCAAAAATACCAAGGTGCGATATTCACCTCTTGAAAAGAAAGCGTTCGCCCTTGTTAAGGCGGTCAAAAAATTTTGACATTATATTCTTCACAGTATAGTGCATACCATCATCCCCGACCAAGTTGTTAAGTCTTTGTTTCTTCAGAGTCAATTGGGTGAGCATCGGGGAAAATAGATGGCCATTCTCTAAGAATATGACCTTGAAATGCAACCCATGAAACTAGTCTGAGGATAAGGATTATACAAGGCCATGGCTTAAATTGGCCGCACATAGAATTCAAAACCTATACCGTGCACTCCCTGACTCAAGACCCTCGACACTTTGATTTGGTATACCTCCTGCTCAATAACCGATGTCCTAAGAGACTCATTCACAGAAAATGTTGAGACCTTTGGCTGAAAAGTGCACATTTCATGATAAAGAATGAGACCCTCTTTCATAGAAATTATGAAGGTGTCTACCTCCAGTGTTTTGACCAAGAAAAGGCCACAAAAATGATAGAATAATTTCATGGTCATTTTGAAATCAAACACGGATCGGCTAACACCACTTCACACCAAATCTTTCAAGTTGGATACTATTGGCCTCACATATTTAAAGATGTCCACACACATGTGAGGAAGTGCCAAACTTGTCAAACTGCCACTTTGTGAGTGTAGAACCTGGAAATGCCTCTTAAACCTATTTTTGAGGCAAGAACCTTCATCCAATGGGCATTCAATTTTATCAGGGAGATAAACCAAAATTCATCCATAAGTCATCGGTACATTCTAATTGCTACAGATTATTTCACCCAACAGACTGAGGCTACACCATGCAAGAACAACATGACAAATGTGGTAATCCACTTGATTAAGGAAAACATTATCACAAGGTTCGGGATTTTGTTGGCTCTTATATGCGATAATGGTCCTACATTTTCCTTAGCCCAGTTATTGGAATGGGCTTATAATAAAAACATTACACTCAAATTCTCTAGAAATTACTATCCTCAGGGTAATGGAGTAGCAAAATCATCCAACAAAAACCTCCTAGAGGTAATCAAACACCTACTTGAGAAGAATCCCTGAGAACTGCACTAGAAGCCAAGATTTTCCCTTTGGGAAGATCACATCTGAATTAAGGCTTCTCTAGGGACTTCCCCATTTCATTTGGTTTATGGCCAAAGCCCGGTGTTCTTGGTAAACCAAAAATCACATTCCTACAATTCATACAATAATTTTAAGTTCAGGATAACATAGTGGAGGTCCGCCTCGTCAACTTGTTATGACTGGAAGAACATAGAGATAATGCACTCAAATATTTTTCATGGCACCAAGTGGTGGTCAAGTGTTGGTTTTACAAGAGAGATCAATGTTAGAATGAATTTAGAATAACTGAGAGGGGGGGTGAATTAGTTATCCTCAAGTCTATATGTTCCCATTAAAACTTTATACCAATTTGAACAACTCAGATTTGCTCGGCAGCGATAACATAAAACAACAACATACATATGCAGTTTACTATTTAGATGTAATCAACATGTAGAAACTTAACAATAAAACTCAACATAAACATTCACACAAGTTGACACTATAATTTTAACATGGAAACCCAATATGGGAAAAACCACCAATAACATGCTATCAAATATTCACTCTTCTGAAGTGAGCTCTGTTAGGAGCCAACCCTGTTAAAGGTTACAAAACACACTGCTAAATGTGACCTGATTAAAGGATTTAATCACCCTGTCAGGAGTGGCCTTGTTAGAGAACATAGAACATTCCACCTGAATGTCACCTTGCTAAAGGATTTATACAATGACTGTTAGGTCAACCTAGTTAAAGGATTTTGACTGATACAATGCTTAGAAAGTAATCAGCAGGTGTGATCTGATACATACAACTTACTTTGGAAATGTAGATCCAATTCATCTCTAATGCTAATTCACTGAGTGGTGTCCATTCTCATTTCAATCTTTAGATCTACTTAGAAATCCATCAAGTAATCACTCTTGCAACTCTCTACTTCTCTATTTAGCCTTCTCTCCTTAGATCATGCCAATCAATCAATTAACTATGCAAACCTCTTGCATACTCTACATAATTTATGAATAACCTCCCAAGGTTATCTTATATGTCTTTCATCTAGGTTAGGTACATCTTTTTCTTCTTAATCAAGATCGTAGATCTTATGTTAGGTTAGATCCAATAGATCTTTCCATCTTTACATTTAATTTCCTTCTCCAATGTAATCACTAATTAAATCTTTGATCCATGCATTAATTACGGTGGCCCGTTCATTTACATAGTGTGGATCAAACGTGCTTATCCTTAAATAACTTTACATATCCCAATAAAATCAATTATGTCGGCCAGAGATCTCAAATCTTAACAATTACCAAAATATTGCTGCTCAGCCAACACTGTGTTCTTTCGCTCAGTCATCACTAGTTTCCTTGGCAATTTACTGGGGCTCGGTCATCACTGACTTTGCTCAGAACAAACATTTTATAGTAAATTGTCATCAAAAGATAAACAATACGTTACTTTTCCAATGTGCCAACTGATCAAGTACCCTTGTGATTTCCCATTGCTCACCCATTCCACTTGGTCTTCTTGTTAAATCTCCTTCATCAATCAATAGATATAGTACTCAAACAAATAGCAATAGTCTTACCAGTTAAGGTTTGACATCAATGAAAAAACAAAAATTGTTTCCATTTTAGCTTTCCAACAATATTTCTAACAATCTCCCTCTTTAACATTGATGGCAACACAAAACAATAAAACAATAATTTTCTCCCTCTTTAGCTTCATTTTGATTCTCATCTTGTAAAAATTTTCTCCCTCTGTCTCTGTGATCACACTGATATCTTTATGTTTATGTTCATCTATAGACTCCCTCTTTCATTAATCTCTCCCTTTTTGACAACAATCTCTTTTTCAATAATTTCTCCCTTTATCTCTAAGTATAGTAATTCTCCTTCTTTATCTTCTTTTCTATAATCTCTCCCTCTTTGACAACAATGCCAAAGACGTTGACATCTTCATCATGCAAATTCTTCTATTCTAAACTCTGTATCATGTTGTTCCTATCATATTTTCTATGACTGATCCTCTTTTATGTATTTGTCTGTATTTCACATCTTGAGGCAGCATCCTAAAGAGTGACTGTCTATGCATCAAGGTGTCAAATATTCTGAATATAACTTTTGATGAAACAGTGTCATTCTAAACTAATTAACTTCAACTAGGGGAATCACCCCTAATTTACCTTGCAAATACCCATGAGCATCTTTGGGTAGTGCCTTTTTAAATATGTCTGCTAACTGTTCTTTAGTATTCACATATTCCAGTCTCACTTCTTTCTTCTGAACTAGCTCCCTCAAGTAATGATACTTGATAGCTATATGCTTTATCTTAGAGTGCATTACAGGGTTCTTAGAAATATTAATGGCACTCGTGTTATCACAATATATGACAACTGGTTCTGTGATATCTTCTTTCATACCTTTCAGTAGTATCTTCAACCACACAATATTAGAATAATTAACTGTTGCTGCTACATACTCAACTTCAGCTGTCGATTGTGAGGTGCAATTTTGTTTCTTGCTTGTCCATGAAACTAACCTTTTTCCTAGAAGAAATGCTCCTCCTATGGTGCTTTTTTTGTCATCCACATTTCCAGCCCAATCAGAATCATTATAAACTTTAAGCTCAAACTTATCATTCTTTTTTTAATACAGACCATATTCATCTGTTCCTTTCAAATATCTCAGAATCCTTTTTACTGCCATCATATTATTTTCCTTGGGATTGGCAGAAAATCTTGCAACAATACCAACAGCCAGTGCAACATATTGCATCTTTCCAATCATTGATCTGTAAAGGGTTTGATTCACTTCTTTTATATCATCATTCTTTTTCAACTTCCACCCAGTAGCCATGGGTGTACTCACTGGTTTTGAATCTTCCATTCCAAAAAATTTTAGTATCTCCTTGATATATTTTGATTGAGTAATATAGATACCATTCTTCATCTGATATATTTGTAAGCCAACAAATTTTTTTATCTCACCAAACATAGACATCTCAAATTTAGTTTGCATCTTCTTTGCAAATGCTTGGCATAACACATCTTGTCCACAAAATATAATGTCATCAACAGAAATTTCAGCCAATAAAGTACCTTTACTTTGCTCTGTCTTCAAATATAGGTTGTTGTTGCCATTGGTTCTTGCAAATCCAATCTTCATTAGATAATTGTGCAATCTCTCATACCATGCTCTTGGTGCTTGCTTCAATCCATATAGCGCTTTGTGTAATCTACAAACCATATTCCTCTTGCTTGGGCCTACAAATCCATCATCTTGTTCAATATATACTTCTTCTTCTAATATACCATTTAGAAATGCTGACTTTACATCCATCTGATAGACTTTAAAACCTCTCTAGGCTGCATATGCAAGTAAGGTTCTTACTCCTTCCAATCTTGTAACTGGGGTGAATGTTTCTCCATAATCAATTCCTTCCTCTTGTGCATAACCCTTGCATACCAGTCTAGCTTTATTTCTTGTTACCTCTCCATGTTCATTCAACTTATTTCTGAATACCCGCTTAGTACCAATTATGGTTTTATCACTTGGCCTAGGTACAAGTGTCCAAGTCTTATTCTTCTCAGTCTATTCAATTTCTTCATTCATGGCTTGTATCCAGTCTTCATTGTCTAGGGCATCTTTTACTGTTTTTTGCTCAAAATCACATAATAAGCATGTATCTTCTCTCAACTTACTTCTTGTCATAACTACAGAATCCTTTGATCCTATGATTTGATCAGGTTTATGGTGCCTCCTTGCATACTTTTCTAGAGTAGGTTCTTTTATGCTTCAGGTTTTTCATTCATGTCCAATTCAGGTTGATTCTGCCACTCAGCATCTCCATCAGATAGCTCAGAAATCACCTCTTGTTTCTCGGCAACCTCATTCTGTGACTCGGCAGGTGCTAGCTGTTGCTCGGCAACTTAATTCTCTATTTCTTTTAATGTATTAGAACCTTCCTCATCCATATAGACAAATGATTTGTAACTCTCAGGTTCCTATGTGCTTCCAACTTCATTTATTTTTGCATACTCATCAATTCTAACATTCGCACTTTCCACAATTTTGTTAGTGTTAGAATTCAAACACTTATATGCCTTACTCTTCGTTGAATAACCAAGAAATATGCCTTCCTCACCTTTAGCATCAAGTTTCCCATTTTTGTTATCCTTCAGTATGAAACATTTGCTTCCAAAAAATTTGAAATATTTTACATTAGCTGCATATCCATACCATAGCTCATAAGGTGTAGCATTATTACCTTTCTTGAATTGTACTCTATTCAGGGTATAGAATGTTGTACTTACAGATTCTCTCCAATATTTATGTGCAACATTTTTCTCCATCATTAGTGTTCTGACACAATCCATGATATATTTGTTTCTTCTCTCAGCAATACCATTATGTGGTGGTGTCGTGGGTGTGGACATCTATCTTTTTATCCCTCGGTCATTGCAGAACCTGTTAAACTCATTAGAAATAAACTCACCTCCTTTGTAAGATATTAGACATTTTAGATTTTTACCTATGTCCTTTTCAAATTTTTCCAAGTACCATTTAAATAACTGGAATGCATCATATTTTTCTTTAAGAAACATAACAGTCATCATTCTTGAGTAATCATCAATAAATAGAATAAAATATTTGTCTCCACAGTAACTTTTGTCACCAATGGGTCCACAAAGGTTAGTATGAACTAATTCCAGAATTTCTTCTGAAGTATGAGTTTTGCTCTTGAAACTAGACTTAGTCATCTTTCCCAATTGACATTGCTTACACATTGCATTTTCAGATTTCTTTAACTTAAGCATCCCTCTAACCTTTTTCAATTTACTTATGCTTACCAAGTTATCAAAGTTTACATGACACAACCTTTTATACCATAACCAAACATCATTATATTGTGCAAACACGCATGTCTCATAAGCTAAATCCAGATAGAACAAGTTACCTTTAGTCTACTCACCACCTCCAACTAGTTCTCCATTGGCATCATAGATCTTTTCTTTTCTGTGATGGAACTCAACTCTATAATCGGAAGTATTCAAATATGCAACACTCAATAAATTATATTTAAGATCATCACCCCATTATACATTATCGCATCTGATCTTGTCAGTCAAGTTAATTTATCCTTTCCCTTTTATAAGACATGGTGCATCATTACCAAATTTAACATAACCACCATTACACTAATCTAGTGTCTCAAATTTATCTTTATCGCCAATCATGTGATGTGAACAACCACTGTCAATGATCCAACGGTCACCTTTACTCATATAAGAAATTAGTGTGGTTTTCTCATTATCATTAGAATCATCTTTCATAGCAACATACACAACTTCTATATCATTTTCATCAGAATTGTTAGAATCATTGTCAGAAGCTTCTTCAGCTATATAACAAGATTTCTTACCTTTGTCTTTTTAATCTTTATACCTTCTGAAGTCTCGGTCATCCTTTCTATCTTTGTACTTGTTGTCCCTTCCTTCATCTTTTTCATTCTTATTAGGACATCTATCAACAATATGACCAACTTTGTTATATGAAAAACATATGATAGGAAGTTTACCTTTGAATTTTCCTTTTCCTCTAGATATTCTTTTTTCCATGAGTGCTTCAAGTTCTTCCAGATTATCATCTGTGGTGTCGCTGTCACTGTTCAAACATCTCTTTCCTTTCTTTGATTTGTTAAGGACCAACTAAGATCTGTATGTAGATTCAATAGCTTGTGGAGTGTAGTTATCAAAATTTGACATCTCAAATGTAGTAAGTCTGCCTACCAAACTTTCCAAGGTCAAATTATTGTTAGGAGTACATCTTAATTCTTGTATTGCAAAGACTCTAATAGCATATATAAGAAGAAGATTCCTTAATACCTTTCTCATAATGGTGTTATCATCAATGGTTCCCTTAGCTCCTCTGATAGCATTTACCACTTCCTTTTGATGACATGTAACTGATTAAAAGGTTGACTATATTAAGTTGAAGATGATGCAAGACATTAAATCAGTTAATTATTTGTATTGTCATTGATGTCAACTTGATATCATTTGTATGGTCATATACATAATGCCAAAGACTTTAGAGAACCAATGGAATATAGGTTATGCTTTCAGCAATGCATAAAAGTCAAGTATTCACTAAGTGACAGAATACACCGGCGGAGTGCACACCATCGGTAAAGACAAAGATAAAAGACATAGTGATGCCCGACGAGCAGAAGACTGTATTACCCAACAAAGTAGAATAAAAGGATGCCCGACAAGCTAAACATAGTGTTTCCCAATGAACAAGATTCAATGATGCCCAATGGATGGAGATCCCGAAGCTAACTGAAGCAACACTGACGGAACTGGTAGTTGTCATCGGTGACGAACTGCAGATATGACCGACAGAACAGAGAGATCAGAAATGAAAAAATATCTAGCTAGCAGAGCTAAAGGATAGACTTAACTGGTTGTTTTATTTTTTTTATTCAAACATAGTTAAGTAAAGTGATTTGTACAATTGGCGAGAAGATAACTACAAGATAAATCAGGAGTTAAAGCCATAAATCAAATTGGCTGGATTTTTTTTCATGCCAAGAATCAAGAACCTAGAATTAAGGAAATCATGTCTATTTAAGAGACAAGCATAATTAATTCTAAGTGTGTTCTTGATAAGCAATCAGATACACAGGGGAGTGAACTGATAGAAGATGCTGAAGAGAAACTGATGAAGGATTGACTTCATGCAGTCCTAATCAAACAAGTTGAGGGAGAGCTAAAGAATTCTGCAGACACCGACGAACAGAGAAGCACAACATCATAGAGCAAAAAGAGTTGAGTGCAAAGGAATTGTATTGATAGATTGATCAGAAAGGTATTGTAAGTAAATAGATCTAAAAATCTGTAATTAAGTTGCATTAGAAACAGGTCATTTTGTTTTAGTTTAACCATTGAAACATTAAGTCTCTTAATAGAGCAGGACTTAACAGTCTTTGTAATTGAGGTATATCCTAACTATTACCAGAAGGTTGACTCATGATAGTAGCACCAATCTTACCTAAAGCCTATTGACAGTCTAAGAAGGAGGCTAATTCAAGGATGGTAGTAAGATTTGCATAAAGCCTATTTACAGTCATGAGACTAATTCAAGGATGGTAGCGTAGATGCCAGATACTTTGTGAAAACCTATGTATTGAAAATCCTCTAACAAGGTCACACTTAATAGTGTGTTTTTAACCTTTAACAGGGTTGGATCCTAATAGGGCTCACTTCAGAAGAGTGAAAATTTAGGGTACCGGTCCCAGTGGTTTTTCCCTTAACAGGGTTTCCATGTTAAAATCCTTGTGTTATATGTGCATGATTTATTACTTTACTATTTTACATTCTACATATGCATTTATGGATTGACTGGTATACTCTGCATATTTACTGAGTATCAATAAATACAGTTTACTTCTTATCGATTATCAAAGAGAATAAGGACAGACAAGGTAAACTGGCAGATAGTTATTTGTTTCAAATATTTCAATGGCATGCATCTTGTTGGGACTTAATAATTTGAGAAGTATTGATTAGTGGAGTAAAAAGGAATTATTACTACTAGTTGGAAAGCTACAATGGAAGGTTTCAAAGCTACTAGTTTGGAAAGCCCCCTCTTAGTTATTACTAACTAAGCCCCTCTTAGTTATTACTAACTAATTATTACTACTAGTTTGGAAAGCCCCCTCTTAGTTATTACTAACAATTGGTATCAAAGCTTGTGTGCTTAGAAGGAAGGTTTCAAGACCTAGGTTAAACATCACAAGATGAATAGACAAGATGTGCCCAAGTTGAACAAGGACAACTTTGCTTCATGGAAAATTAGGATAAAGCTTCACTTATCAGGTATTGGCAATGATATTACTCAATACTTAGAAACTAAATATGTGTTTCCTACAAAACCATTGACAGTGGATCAATTAAGACTAAAGCATGAACATAACTGCATGGTTATAGAACTTTCAGCCTCACTCTCTGATGCTGAATTTGAGGATGTCAAAGATTGAAAAAATGCAAAAACAATGTGGGACAAGTTGAAACTTGTACATGGAGG
>MU228071.1:2628983-2640708 GCA_018584345.1 Thuja plicata
CATGTCTAACAGTCAGTAATAGGACTGAAGGCTGCATCAACCATATATTATCAGAATATCAATCATGATTGATGCAAGCAGAAGTTGAACCTCAAAGCTACATCTATATACAACAAGATATATATCAGAACCAAGCACTAGAGTAGATTATTATATTGATAATGGACAAGGGAAATTCAAGGAATATATTATGGAAGGAAAGGAATTAGTTGACAAAATGTCAGATATTTGTAAAATATTTGTTTGGAATTTTTGTCAAAGGGAGAGAATGTTTCCATATTATCATAAGAAACTTTTCATTGTCAGATTAATCCAAACAAGGAGAGATCATATTCAAAGGAAGAGTTCTTGTATAAAAGTTGCAAATACAAGCCAATGACATCAAAGATGCAGAACAGTCAAAAAGAAAATTGACACCAACAGAGGTCACAACACATCAGAAGAAGAAATAGGAAAGCTGCAAGAATCAAATCTAAGCTTACACAGAGCTTACCGATGGTCAGACATTTTATCGGTTATCAAAACAAACTATTTGGTAATTTGATGAATCTCAACAATTGTATTTCATATTGTAATAGAAATAATATAGTATGATAATATAGCATGTTGCCATCAATGCCAAAGGGAGAGATTGATGACATGTAACTGATTAAAAGGTTGACAATATTAAGTTGAAGATGATGCAAGACATTAAATCAGTTAATGGTTTGTATTGTCATTGATGTCAACTTGATATCATCTATATGGTCATATACATAATGCCAAAGACTTTAGAGAACCAATGGAATGTAGGTTATGCTTTCAAAAATGCATAAAAGTCAAGTATTCACTAAGTGACAAAATACACCGGCAGAGTGCACACCATCGGTAAAGACAAAGATAAAAGTCATAGTGATGCTCGATGAGCAGAAGACTGTATTACCTGACAAAGCAGAATCAAAGGATGCCCGATGAGCTAAACACAGTGTTTCCTGATGAACAAGATTCAATGATGCCTAACAGATGGAGATCCCAAAGCTAACTGAAGTGACACCGGTGACAAACTGTAGATTTGACTGACAGAACAGAGAGATGAGAAAATGACAACATATCTAGCTGGTAGAGCTAAAGTATAGAATTAACTGGTTGTTTTATTTGTTTTATTCAAACACAGTTAAGTAAAGTGATTTTTATTGTTGGCGAGAAGATAACTACGAGATAAATCAGGAGTTAAAGCCATAAATCAAATTGGCTGGATTATTTTTCACGCCAACAATCAAGAATCAAGAACCTAGAATTAAGGAAATCATGTCTATTTAAGAGACAAGCATAATTCATTCTAAGTGTGTGGTCGATAAGCAATCAGATACATGGGGGAGTGAACTGATAGAAGATGCTGAAGAGAAACTGATGAAGGATTGACTTCATGCATTCCTAATCAATCAAGCTGAGGGAGAGCTAAACAATTTTGCAGACACCGATGAACAGAGAAGCACAACATCACAGAGCAGAAAGAGTTGAGTGAAAAGGAATTGTATTGATACATTGATCAGAAAGCTATTGTAAGTAAATAGATCTAAAAATATGCAATTTAGTTGCATTAGAAATAGGTCATTTTGTTTTAGTTTAACCATTGAAGCATTAAGTCTCTTAACAGAGCAGGACTTAACAGTCTTTTGTAATTGAGGTATATCCTAACAGATTACCAAAAGGTTGACTCATGATAGTAGCACCGGTCTTACCTAAAGCCTATTTTCAGTCTAAGAAGGAGGCTAATTCAAGGATGGTAGTAAGATTTGCATAAAGCCTATTGACAATCATGAGACTGATTCAAGGATGGTAGCGTAGATGCCAGATACTTAGTGAAAACCTATGTATTGAAAATCCTCTAACAAGGTCGCACTTAACAATGTGTTTGTAAGCTTTAACATGGTTGGCTCCTAACAGGGCTCACTTCAGAAGAGTGACAATTTGGGGTACCGGTCCCAGTGGTTTTTCCCTTAACAGGGTTTCCACGTTAAAATCCTTGTGTTATATGTGCATGATTTATTACTTTATTATTTTACATTCTACATATGCATTTACGGATTGACTGGTATACTCTGCATATTTAGTGAGTATCAATAAATATAGTTTACTGCTTATTGGTTATCAAAGAGAATAAGGATAGACAAGGTAAATCGACAGACAGTTATTTGTTTCAAATATTTCAATGGCATGCATCTTGTTGGGACTTAATAATTTGAGAAGTATTGATTAGTAGAGTAAAAAGGATAAAAATTTGAGGCCACTGATTCACCCCCCCTCTTAATTATTACTAACACCTTTATCCTACCATAATATTGAACTATATTTTCTCCTTCTTGCATTTTCATTTCATCAAACTTGCCTCTTAAGCTTTCAGATTTGGCTCTTAGCACATTTGTATCACCTCCATAGATGGTTTCTAGGGTATCCCACATTTCATATGCAATTGAACAATTCTTTATGTCTTCAAACTCATGATAGTTCAATGATGATGCAATCTCCAACATTGCTTGATTGTGTTCCTGCTTTTCTCTTAACTGTGCAGTTGTGGCAGGTGTAGTGGGGGCTACATAAGCATTTTCAACATAGTGCTTAGTTGAATCACTAATACCAGCCAGATGCAGCTTCATCAAACTCTGCCATGCAGGGAAGGTATCTTTGTTCAGCTTTGGTACCTCCTTATACATCTTGATCTTTTGTTCCAAGTACCTTCAAACTGTATTCAAGAGACCAAATCTCTGATACCAATTGTTATAATGAATTTAGAATAACTAAGAGGGGGGGTGAATCAGTTATCCTTAGGTCTAGATGTGTCCATTAAAACTTTATACCAATTTGAACAACTCAGATCTGCTCGGTAGCAATAACATAAAACAACAACATACATATGTAGTTTACTGTTCAGATGTAATCAACATATAGAAACTTAACAGTAAAACTCAACATAAACATTCACACAAGTTGACACTAGAATTTTAATGTGGAAACCCAATATGGGAAAAACTACCAATAACATGCTATCAACTTTTCACTCTTCTAAAGTGATCTCTGTTAGGAGCCAACCCTATTAAAGGTTACAAAACACACTGCTAAATGTGACCTGGTTAAAGGATTTAATCACCTTGTCAAGAGTGGCCTTGTTAGAGGACTTAGAACATTCCACTTGAATGTCACCTTGCTAAAGGATTTATACAATGACTATTAGGTCAACCTAGTTAAAGGATTTTGACTAATACAATGGTTAGAAAGTAATCAACAGGTGTGATCTGATACATACAACTTACTTTGCAAATCCAGATCCAATTCAGCTCTAATGCTAATTCACTGAGTGACCTTTATTCTCATTTCAATCTTTAGATCTACTTGGAAATCCATCAAGCAATCACTCTTGTAGCTCTCTGCTTCTCTGTTCAGCCTTCCATACTTAGATCATGCCAATCAGTCAATTAACTATGCAAACCTCTTGCATACTCTACATACTTTATGAATAACCTCCTGAGGTTATCTTATACCTCTTTCATCTAGGTCAAGTACATATTTTTCCACTTAATCAAGATTGTAGATCTTATGTTAGGTCAAATCCAATAGATCTTTTCATCTTTACATTTAATTTCCTTCTCCAATGCAATCACTAATTAAATATTTGATCCATGCATTAATTATGGTTGCCCGTTCATTTACATATTATGGACCAAACGTTCTTATCCTTAATTGACTTTACATATCCCAATAAAATCAATTATGTCAGCCAAAGATCTCAAATCTCAACAATTACCAAAATACTGCTGCTCGAACAACACTGTGTTATTCCGCTCGGTCATCACTAGTTTCCTCAGCAATTTACTGGCGCTCGGTCATCACTAACTTTGCTCAGCACAAACTGTTTATAGTTAACTACCATCGAAAGATAAATAATGCATTACTTTGCCAATGTACTAATTGATCAAGTAACCTTGTGATTTCCCATAACTCAACCATTCCACTTGGTCTTCTTGTTAAATCTCCTTCATCAATCAATAGATATAGTACTCAAATAGATAGCAATAGTCTCGCCAGTTAAGGTTTGACATCAATGAAAAAACAACAATTGTTTCCATTGTAGCTTTCCAACAATATTTCCAACACTCAATACAAGGCTTTTAAGATTTCAGACCTAGTCCTCTTGTGGGACAAAGCTTGGGAAAAGAAATGAAAACATACTAAGTTTTAGAGGCTCTGGCTTGTGCCATACTAGATATTTGAGATCTGTGAGGATAACACCTATCGCCTCAATTGTTTAACATGAGAAATTCTTCCATTTCCCGTCAACGGATAGTTCCTAAAATATTACTGTAGACGTCCAAAAATATTAATATTATTATTAATATTAAATTCCCTCTTATTCATCTAACTATTTAATTCAATCAATTAAATAGTTTCATAGTTGGTATTTATCAATGATCAAATATTATTCTAATGTATTTTATTTAAATACATTTGCCTCACAAAATCCCCTTTTTAATAAATTTATATTTATTAAAATTCCTCCATTCTTCTAAACTGTGATTTATTCAAATCTAATTTGAATTATAATCTAAACCCTAGCTAGGAACCTACTAATCCAATCTAGAAGCCTACCCTAAGCCTGCCCTAAGCCTACCCTATTCCTACTCTACTCCCATCACCTCACTTCCTAATCATATTTCCCTACCTAAATATCCTCTAATCATACTTCAAGAGTGATTCCTAACCTTTTTAAGGCTAATGGAATTCTCACCCACATGTGAGAATTCTCTCCAAAATGGGCACCCATTCCTCTTTAAGGCTATTTACTCCTTTGGCCCCCACTTGGAATTCTTGAGCCACTCAATATTTATTGTTGTATTTGACTCCAAATTAGCCATGACTTCAATCCTATGTGTACCTTATGTGGCTCTTATGTGGATGCCACATAGATGCCACCTCATCCAAGCTCTCATCTTCTCTCCCAAAAATCTATAAATAGAGGCCTTCTCCTCTTCAATTTTCATCTCTCATTGTGCATTGTTATTATGCTAGAATTGCTTTAGATTTTCATAGCTATTTTCATGTTTTTATGCTTAAATCATATAGATATCACATGTTAGGATCAATTTGTTAAATGAATCATAATTTTTTTTCTTGTATTGCATTTCATTATCATAGTAGCATAATCATTTGAAGAATTTGAGAGGAGTTCCCCATACTAGCTCTTGAATCTCTTATTTTGTTCCCAAACCTTGCATTCATAATTGCATTTTGATTTGGGGATCCACTTCATATGTGTGTTTGAGAGAGCACACCCACATCCAATCCAAAAAGAGAAAATCAAATAAGCCTCATGGGTACAACTTGTTTTAGCTCTATCCGATGATATGAGGATACTTTATTTTGTCATACTTGCTTTTTTCTCACTTGGATTTTAAATGCTAACTCTCTAATGATTTCTTGTTTGTGATTGATTGCAGGTTGACATTTTCCTCATACACAATTACTTTGAGTGAGGTGAGGGCTGAATTCTCTCCTTTCTAGGAGATGTATCATATATACATGATGACATGTAACTGATTGAATGTTTGAAGATTTTAAGTTGATCACTGAAATGCAAGAAGATAATGCAAGACATTAAATCAGTTAATGGATTGTATTGTCATTGATGTCAACTTGATATCATCTATTTGGTTATATAAAAAGTGTTAAAGACTTCAGAGGATCAAAAAGTAAAAGATTATGCCTTCAGTAATGAATAAAAGACAAGTATTCACAAAGTGACTACAAACACTGACGGTCAATGGAACCCGACGGACATAGATCACCGACAGTCAAGTCACAGTGATGCCCAAGAAAGAACACCGATGAGAAGAATCACAAGCATACCCGATGGCTAGAAACATAGTGTAAACCGATCGATAAGCCCAAGGAGAACTGGAGTGTTGACCGATGATATCAAAGAGTTAAAACACCGATAATAACTTGAGTTCAGAAATGAAAAAATATCTAGCTGGCAGAGCTAAATATAGACTTAACTGGTAGTTATCATTGTTTTCATCGACAAGATAAGACAAAGATAAGTAAATGATTTAAAGCTATTTTGTCTAGTTAGAAAGAAGATCTCTATGAGATAAAACAAGATTTTTATTTTAAACCTAATTGGCTATGATTGTGGATCACGCCGAAATAAAGAAAATCAAGAACCTAACAACGGTGATATCATGTCTATAAAGAGACAACTCAATTCATTATGTATTGTGTGGGTGAATGAATAAAATGAGGATACTGAAGAGAAACTTCATACAGTGCTGATCAATCAAGTTGAGGAAAGAGCTATAGTTTTCTATGGACACCGAGCAATAGAGCACAACATCACCGAGAAGAATCAAAGTGGAGCAAAGGTATAAACAGAGATATATTGATCAGAATAGTTTTATGATATTACAATAGATCTAAAAATCTACATGTATAAGTTGTATATGTGAACAGATCATACTGTTTTAGTTTAACCATTGATATGAAAATTATCTTAGCTAACCAGGATTTAAAGATACTTTCTATATTGAGATACATCTCAAGGAGTATCAAAAATTTTGATCATGAAAATAGCATGAGATGCCAGATACCTATTGATAGGCCAAGTGAGTGTTTGATCAAGGAAGGTAGCATAGAGATGCCCGATATCAAGTGATAGACTAAACTTTTTAATCCTCTAACAAGGTCACACCTAACAGTGTGTTTGTAACCTTTAACAAGGTTGGCTCTTCACCGAGCTCACTTTAGAAGAGTGAAAATTTGGGTTACCGGTCCAAAGTAGTTTTTCCTTTAACAGGGTTTGAACATTACAAATACATGTGTCAATGTGTTTATGAGTCATTACTTTAGTGTTTTGCATTACACATAACTTAACTGGATTGATCAGTATACTCTAGATAATTTACTGTCTTTCGTTAAATTAACAAATTGCTATTCAGTAAACATATAGTAGAAGGTTTTACAAAGCATTCTCAGCAGTAGTAATTTGATAAAAGTAGTTGAAGGCATTCATATTATGGGACTGAAGATAACTAGAGGGTTAATATTATGGTACTAAGTTTTAAGGGTTGATTATTGGAATATTTTTTAGGCCACTGATTCACCCCCCCTCTAAGTTATTACTAACAATTGGTATCAGAGCTTGTGTGCTTAGAAAGGGAGTTTAATAGCTCAAGCAAAAGATCACAAGATGAACAGATGAGATGTGCTCAAGTTGAATAAAGACAACTTTGCATCATGAAAAAGCAAAATAAGACTCAACCTATCAGGTATTGGAAATAATATTGTTCAATACTTAGATATTGAATATGTGCTGCCTATAGGACCTTATACTCTTGAGAAATTAAGAGTTAAGCATGAGCATAACTACATGATGATAGAAATTGCATCATCACTCTTCGATGTTGAGTTTGAAGATGTCAAACCTGCACCTGTGCAAAGAAAATATGGGATAAGTTGAAGCTGGTGCATGGAGGAGATGCCAATGTACTAAGAGCAAAGACAGAAAGCCTAAGAGGGAGGTTTGATGACCTAAGGATGAAAGAAGGAGAAAACATTACTCAGTATAGCTGCAGAATCAAAGAGGTAGTCAATGTTATCTGAGGAGTTGAAGGTACACTTGAAGAGGAGACAGTGGTAAGTAAAATATTAAGAACCTTATTGCCTATATATGCTATTAGAGTTTATGTTATTCAAGAAATGAGAGCAGTTTCAAAAAATAAAGTTACTCTAGATAGTCTGATTGATAGACTGATATCATTTGAGATGAACAACTTTGATAATAGTGTCTTACCATTTGTAGAATCTACATTCAAATATTCTTTAAAGATAATTAATTCAAGTAATAGACATGCTATTAGAAATGATAGTGACAATGATAATGAGGATCAAGAACTTGATGAGATTGAAGCACTAATGGAAAGAAGATTGCAAAGAGGCAAAGGTAAAATACAAAGGTAAGTTACCAATTGTATGTTTCAATTGTAAAGAGGTTGGAAACTTTGCTACAAGATGTCCAAACCAAATAAAATATGACAGAGGAAATGACAGATCATATGAGAAGAAGTTTGATAGAGGTGATAACAGAGATTACCGAAGCAACTGACAATCTAACAAGAGAGATACCTGAGACTACAAGGACAAAGGGAAGAAAGATTGTTACCTAGTTGAGAACAGAGCTAATGACACTGACATTGAATCAGAAGAAGACATCAAGATGGTATTTGTAGCCATGAAAGATGATTCAAATGTAGATGAAGAAAGGTATGTCGAAACTGCACTTATTTCTAAAGTTAGTAAAAATGATGTTTGGATCATAGATAGTAGATGCACTCACCATATGACTGATGATAAAAAAAAGTTTGAGACTTTTGAATACTATAATGGTGGTTCAGTAAGATTGGGAAATGATACACCTTGTCCTGTTGAAGGTAAAGGAACCATAATGTTGAATAACCTGATAAGATGTGAAAATGCTTATTGGGTTAAAGGATTGATTTACAATTTTTTAAGTGTTTCTCAGTTGAACAATTCAGGTCACGGAGTAGCATTTGAAAATAAGAAGGCAAAGATCTACAATGAATAAGGAAGTTTGATTGGTACCGGTGAGCAGACAAAAGATAACCTTTTATATCTTGATGACACTAACACCACTTGTTTGATGGCTAGAAATGAAGACATATGGTTGTGGTACAAAAGATTGTGTCATGTGAACTTTGAAAACATGATAAAGATAAGCAACAAAAGGAATGTCAGAGGCTTACTGACAATGACTAAGCCCAAGCAGATCATGTGCAAGAATTGTAAAAAGGTAAGATGACCAAGTCTAGTTTCAAGAGTAAAAAACATACATCTAATGCAATTCTAGAATTAGTCCATACAGATCTATGTGGACCTATGAGGATAAAGAGATACTATGGATATAGATATTTTATTCTCTTTGTTGATGATTATTCTAGAATGATGAGAGTAATGTGTTTAAAAGATAAATCAGAAGCATTTAAGATGTTTAAATGGTATAAAGTAATGGTAGAAAAAAAAAGTGAAAAGAAATTGAAATGCTTAAGGTCAGATAAAGGAAGGGAATTTACTTCAGAAGAATTCACTGACTATTGAAATGAGCATGTAATTAAAAGATAGGTTTCTATAACAAGGACACCACAGCAAAATGGAATTGCTAAAAGGAGAAAAAAATCAATTGTTGACTGTGCAAGAACATTGATGATTGAGAAAAGCATCACACAAACATTTTGGAGGGAAGCTATCAGTACTGCTGTCTACACATTAAACAAAGTACAATTGAAGAAGGACACAAATAAGACACCCTATGAGCTTTGGTATGGTCATACACCCAATGTAAGCTACTTCAAAATCTTTGATAGTCAATGTTATATCTTGAAGCATGATAGAAATGGAAAACTTGACTCCAAAAGTGATGAAGGTATCTTTCTAGGGTACTCAACCAAAAGCAAGGCTTATAAGTGTCTTAACAAGTCATCTAACAAAATCATTGAAAGTGAAAATAGATGAATTTGCAGAAAATAATGATAAGGAAAGTGAAAAGGAACCAAAGGAATACAATAGGTTTGTTTATACATAACCTGAAATTCTACCCGAGCAATAGTGTGTCACTCCCGAGCATCAGAAAATTGCACCCGAGCATCAGGCTGCAATTACCAAAAATAAGGAAAATCCTCAAGATGATGTTCCAAACAATGAAGATTAGAATGAAGGTCAAGAAGCTGATCACAATGATGAACACAGAGCTGAACCAAAACTTTCCAAGTATATCAGAATAAATCATCCACATAATCAAATCATAGGAGACAAGAAGGCTGGAACAAGAACAAGAAGTAAGCCACTTAACACCAGATGTTTACTTTGTGATTATGAGCCTAAATCTGTTAACAATGCACTTGAGAATGAAGAATGGGTCAGTGCTATGAATGAAGAAATAGAACAGATTGAGAAGAATGGTACATGGACACTAGTACCAAGACTAGATGACAAGAATGTCATTGGTACCAATTGGATATTTAGAAACAAGCTGAATGAGAATGGAGAAGTCACAAGAAACAAAGAAAGATTAGTATGCAAGGGATATGCACAAGAAGAAGGTATTGACTATGGTGAAACCTTTGCATCCGTTGCTAGAATAGAAGGATTTATAATCTTACCTACTTATGCTGCATTTAACGGATTCAAGGTATACCAAATGGATGTCAAATATGCATTGCTAAATGGAATACTTGAAGAAGAGGTATACATTGAACAATCAGAAGGGCTTGTTGATCCAGACAAGAGAAACATGGTATGTAGACTACATAAAGCCTTGTATGGATTGAAGCAAGCACCTAGAGCCTGGTATGAAAGACTTCACTCCTATCTCAAAATTTGTTAGAAAAAGTGAAAATAGAAATTTGTACTTAAAATAAGATACCGATGGTAATATTCTCATTTCTAAAATCTTTGTCGATGATATCATTTTTGGGGGAAATGAATTGTTATGAAAATCCTTTGCTAATGAAATGAGAAAGGAATTTGAAATGTCTATGTTTGGGGAGATCAAATTATTTCTTGGCCTATAAATTCTTCAACAAGATGCGGGCATTTATATCACTAAGTCCAAAAACATCAAGGAAGTGCTGAAGATATTCAAGATGGAAGATTCCAAACCAGTTGGAAGACCTATGGCTACTGGATGTAAACTAGAAAAATAAGATAAATCCAATGAGGTAAACCAAACCTTATATAGATATATGATTTGAAAACTGATGTATGTTGTTCATACCAGACCAGATATAGCACATGTAGTGAGGATAGTTGCAAGATTCTCTGCTAATCCTAAAGAATCACATATGACTATGGTTTATGGTACAAAAGAGAAGGAAAATTTGAGCTACAATTCTATACAGATGTTGATTGGGCTGGAAACATTGATGACCAAAAGAGCACAACTGGAGGAGCATTCTTTATGGGTGTCAGAATTGTCACATGGATAAGAAAGAAATAAGGATGCATCTCTTAGTTTATTGCAGAAGTAGAGTATGTAGATGCTATTGCAAATTTCTCTAATATTGCATGGATCAAACAATTGCTGGAAGGTATGAATATGAAGATTCTTGAACCAGTAATTATCTAATGTTAAGTAGGAGATATTTTTCCATAGCAAGTCAAATTGTGATATTGCTATCAGGATTCAACTGTGTAAGTTTTTGAGTCAAACTCATTGACCCATAATTCATGAGTAGTGGTTCACATGAACCCATCTCTCATGAGAATGAATGAAACACTTAGCACTCATTGGATCTAGGTGATGCTCACAGAGGTGAAGCATCGGGACTTCCCGGGAGGTCACCCATCCCAGTACTACTCCAGCTCGAGCGCACTTAACTACGGAGTTTCCTCCATGGTTAAACCCACTCTACTTGCATCCTCATTTGCAAAAATTTCACCAAGTGTTGTACCTTATGAACCATTCATTAGAAAGCCCCTTAAGCTCATCAATTGATAAGTAGGAGATATTTTTCCACAGCAAGTCAAATTGTGATATTGCTATCAGGATTCAATTGTGTAAGTTTTTGAGTCAAACTCATTGACCCATAATTCATGAGTAGTGGTTCACATGAACCCATCTCTCATGAGAATGAATGGAACACTTAGCACTCATTGGATCTAGGTGATGCTCACAGAGGTG
>MU228071.1:2640758-2665165 GCA_018584345.1 Thuja plicata
TCAATTGTGTAAGTTTTTGAGTCAAACTCATTGACCCATAATTCATGAGTAGTGGTTCACATGAACCCATCTCTCATGAGAATGAATGAAACACTTAGCACTCATTGGATCTAGGTGAAGCACCGGGACTTCCCGGGAGGTCACCCATCCCAGTACTACTCCAGCTCAAGCGCGCTTAACTACAGAGTTTCCTCCATCAAAACTAAGTGTTTCATTCATTCTCATGAGAGATCCAATCAGTGCTAAGTGTTTCATTCATTCTCATGAAAGATGGGTTCATGTGAACCACTACTCATGAATTATGGGTCAATGAGTTTGAATCAAAAACTTACACAGTTGAATCCTGATAGAAATATCACAATTATCTACTGTGATAATACCAGTGCAATAAACATTTCTAAAAATATATTCATGCATGCTAAAACTAAGCATATTGCTATCAAGTATCACTATCTAAGAGAACAAGTGCAAGAAAAAGAAGTGACACTAGAATATGTTCAATCAAAGGAACAGTTAGCTGGCATATTCACCAATCCATTACCAAAGGATACATTTGAGTATCTAAGACAAAGACTAGGGGTCCAACCCTTGTCTATCAATCAGTAAGCTGACTAAGAGGTTGCATCAACCTATACCAAATCTGAAGATTGATCATATTGATACAAACACTGATATGGATAGCAATAGATACATCTATACACATCAAGGTACAAATCTACACTGAACACCAGAGACATTGTAATGTTGATGGATAGGGAAATTCAAGGAATATATTATGTAAAGGATGGAAATGATAAAAACAAGGAGAAGTATTTTTTATTGGCATTGTTGTCAAAGAGAGAGAATTATATCATTATCATATCATAAGGGAGAGAATTATATCATTATCATCAGGGAGAGATTTTCATTATCATAAAGGGACAAATATGATAAAAGGAGAGAGAGATAATAAAGGGAGAGATTATCTAAGGGAGAGAAGTAACAAAGGGAGAGAGTTCATATAAAGAGAAATATTGTTGTCAAAGGAAAAATAGATTATCAAGAAAAGGAACAATCAAGGCAAAGAAAATATGAGAATAGAGATAGAAAATTCTACATCTATCTAGTAAAGGGATTGAAGATTGAAGACAACCACTTTGCAAGAAACAAATCTAAGCTATTTGAGCTTACCGAGAGCCAGACATTTGTAATAGTTTCATTAGGAAAGCTTGATGAAACTATATATTTCATATTGTATTAGTGATAGTATAGTATGATAATGTAGTATGTTGCCATCAATGCCAAAGGGAGAGATTGATGACATGTAACTGATTGAATGTTTGAAGATTTTAAGTTGATCACCAAAATGCAAGAAGATAATGCAAGACATTAAATCAGTTAATGGATTGTATTTCCATTCATGTCAATTTCATATAATTTATTCGGTTATATACAAAGTGTCAAAGACTTCAGAGGATCAAAAAGTAAAAGATTATGCCTTCAGTAACGCATAAAAGATAAGTATTCACAAAGTGACTACAAACACTGACGATCAGTGGAACCCGACAGACAGAGATCACCGATAGTCAAGTCACAGTGATGCCTGAGCAAGAACATCAATGAGCATTATCGATGAGCAGAATCAAAAGCATACCCGATGGCCAAAAACATAGTGTAAACTCACAAATAAGCTTGAGGAGAACTGGAGTGTTGACTGACGCTATCAAAGAGGTAAAACACCGATAGTAACTTCAGTTTAGAAATGACAAAATATCTACTTGGCAAAGCTAAATATAGATTTAACTTCTAGTTATCATTGTTTTCATCGACAAGATAAGCCATAGATAAGTAAATGATTTAAAGCTATTTTGTCCAGTTGGCAAGAAGATCTCTGCGAGATAAAACATAAGTTTTGTTTTAAATATAATTGGCTATGATTGTGGATCACACCAAAATAAGAAAATCAAGAACCTAACAATGGTGATATCATTTCTATAAAGAGACAACTCAAATCATTACGAATTATAAAGAGACAACTCAATTCATTACGAATTGTGTGGGTGAATGAATGAAAAAAGGATGTTGAAGAGAAACTGATGAAGAGCACCTTCATACAGTGCTTATCAATCAAGCTAAGGAAAGAGTTAAAGTTTTTTGTAGACACTGAGTAACAGAGAACAGAATCACCGAGTAGAATTAAAGAGGAGCAAAGGTATAAATAGAGATATATTGATCATAATAGTTTTATGAGATTACAATAGATCTAAAAATCTGCAAGTATAAGTTGTCTATGTGAACAAATCATACTGTTTCTGCTTGTAAATAGTCTTCAAGTGTGTCGGGTTGGCACGCCCTCCCTTGTAAATAGTTTTGGACCTTGCCCTAGTTTTGTCCTTTTGTTTTCTTGGTCCTTTCTTTTTTTTTCTTTTTTTTTGGGTCCTGATGTTTTTCCATCTTTTGTTATGTCGGTATGCTCTGCATAACAAACCCACACACTGAGATATTATCCACATCCATTTTTGGTGCTTTGGAGCTATGTTTTAAACAAAGGTTGGTCTTATCCTCATCCTAGAAACTTCTAATGTGAGACCCAAGGTGACAAATAATCTTCATCAGGTCCAGGTGTCGATATTTTCTCCTTAGAAGAATGAAAGGTTGGCTAATTTCGGGAAAAGGTAGGAACTCAAAACAAAAGAACAAGGGGATAGATGAGTCAAACTCTCTATAAGAGGTGCCTAGAAAATTAACTTAGAATACATTCTAGGCCGGATCTTTCTTTCTCATTCAACAATTAAAAGGATGGAAAGGTGAAAGAAGTAAGACCGTGGTAAAAAGCTAAGCTTGAGGACCCCGATGAAAGAAGTACAATCTCCCCCATCTTCAAAAAAAAGAAGCACTAAGGAGATGGGAGATACAAAACCCAGGAACAATACAACTCTTTCCGGGCACTAGTTTTGCTATGAGAGTGTGGTTTCTCTATCTTTCTTTGGCTACAATCTGCATTCCTTTTTAGACCTATGCTATATGACTTGGGGAAATGTCAACATCTGGATCACGGTAATTTTTATTTTAGATCCCCAAAGTCATGTCATGATGTAGCATCCTCGGTGATGGTAAGATCTTGATTGTTTTAACTAGAGTTATGGAAGTTCTCAAATGCACAAGGCATTTGTCCCAGCGAGTCACCTTTTTTTATGCCCTTTATACCCATCCCTACATTTTGTGTGCAAAAATTTGGGTCCCCGTTTGTTTTTTTGCCTTGGCTTCATTTTGCCTTTTTTTTTTCCCTTTGGGCCCTTGCCCTTTCCCTTGTGATGTATTTTCTCTTCTCTTTTGTCCACTCTGGGATTCAGATCCAAGAGTGTTGTTTCTCAGAGCTGATGGTTTCCAGACCTTTAAGACCTGTCGATCATCCCTCTTTCTTTTGAAGATGAATGATCATTAGGTGCCTCAAGGTTCAGAATTCGATGGCTAGCTTGTTTCTCAAAGTAACTTTTGGTAGATAATGTGCTCTCCTAGGAATTATTTAAGGCCTTTTACCTTCTCATTTTTACACTTACCATGAACTAATTACCTTTTGGCGAACTATCTTGAGAGCCAAGAATTTTTTTTTCCAAGCTAAGGTGTTTTAGCTAGAAGGTGCAGAGGTGTGTTCGATGATTCACGTGGATCGTTTAGGTGGTAAAGTAAGGTTGTTTGCAGTACTCCCTTTCAGCATTTTGAGTTTTAGCTAGGTCCTTGGGCTTCTTTTTTTTTATTGCATTTATTTTGATTTTTGTTTCCATTCGTTGTTTGTTTTCAGGTTTGTTTTCTCTTGGTGTTGTTTGTTTTCTTTTTTTTTTTCTCTTTCATCTATTTGTTTCTGATTCATTTTGCTTCTGTTTGTTTGGGTTTTCTATATTTTGGGTGTTCTTCCACCCTTTTTGTCCAAGTCATGCTTGTCATTTGGCATGCTATCTTTCCTAGACCTAGTACATCTCTCTTTCTTCATAGTCATTTGACTCTAAGGCAAGGTGTTTATTTTCCTTGGTTGTAAATCCTTTGTAAGTAGCATTTTGTGTCTAGCTCTGTAGTCTGTAAATTCTATAAATATGGGTCCATGGAGCATCGTGAGTTCCCTGTAAATACTCATTCGAGTCCTGTGGGCTAGAGTTGGGTTTTATAAATTTCTGAGTACTCTTTGTTGTTAATAATTTTGGCTAGCTTTACATTGTCGAGTTGTTCAGAGATTTTTGCCTTCCTACACTCAGGAGACGTTGCATCTCTGAGAGTCACTTTTATTGCAGTTCCCATGGAGGCAACTCCTAGGAAACCATTTTCTGAATTCCTTACAAAGTCTGAGGACCACATCCACCCAATAAGCATGTCCAACCTTCTGGTTGATGCAACTTTGAGTGATGAGGTATCGAATATGTCAGTTTCAGAGGCCAACTCATTAGCAGGTCGTTAATTTTTTTCTCTCCTTCATCATTTCCATCTTAATGGAAGGATTAATTCCTAAGTGCGAGCATTTAAAATTTGTCCCAAGTTGCATTCATGCCACTCATGCCAGAACAACTATCCATTAATTATCATTACTTATTCGAGTGAGCATGCATGTGTTAGGGTATGATAGTAAGGTCGCCTATCTTGTTGCTGATGTTACTATCCTTTCAAGTTAATTATGGGTGTCTTGGTGAATCCAGACATATTTTCCCTATTTGACATTTTATTCATCATTTATGGTCTTTTGTGCACATGAATGGTTTCATATGTATCAATTTTCATGTATCAAAGATAATCTCCAAACACATGATTTATTTTAAGATATCTAACATTTTTTGTTTCAAGTGGGTAAGTAAAATTGTGCCCGAGGCCTTCGGAACCCGAAATCTTTTTAATATTTATGTACTGACAGTTGTCCAGTTTGCAGGTATAGGTTAAAGGAAGAAACAAATGGCTTCAGAGTCATCACCTCCTGAGAGCCCTAAACTCCCGAGTGCCTCTGCAGGCACTATCAAGAAGAATAAGGAAGAAGGGATACTGGAAAATCTCCCATTGAACCATAAGTATGATAAATGCGAGATGATTCAGGGGTCCCGAATTGACTTCACCCTTAAAGAGATCACCAACATAGATGTCGGTACCTAGGATGAATTGAAGGGATTTATTCAAGAAATTCATCAACAACAATGGGCCAATGACCTTATTTCAATCAACTTAGCTGCATCTAGTATCATTCAAGCGGCTGGTTTTCCGTACTTAGTGCAAGCACTGGAGTTAATATTGCTCCTATCTAAATATTAAATACAGGCAGTGGAGCTGCTATGTTGGTCTCTCCTAACCCCCTTGGCTACCCAGTGCCCATCATCTCCCTGGACCGTGATGCCACCACCATAGGGTGGCGCATCCCATTATTTCTAGATGCTATTACTCTCACCAAGGCCACTTCTTTTGCATAGTTTGAGGGAGTACTTGATCCAACCCGAAGCCACCTCAATTCCAAGTGGCTAAAGAGTCCATGCCAAAAATTTAATAATATGTGGTTGGATATCCCCCACTCCGATGTCAAGGATCCTATTGGAACTCCAAAATTATGGGTACATTTTGGAGTGACTATACTGAAAATTTCTATAAGTGTAAGTTGTTGCCCTAACAATCTTTTGTGAGAAGCCAAGTTTGGATGCAAGTAGCAAATGACCTGATTTTTTTAATGAGATACCACTTGGAGAGTGGGTTCACCATTCATTTTTCAAGTGTAATAGGTTCCACCTCTCATATTTTAGTTTTGACATGTTTTGGAAATGGCCATTTGGAGGTGGTTACACAGATTTGCATTTTGCACTTATTTAACTTGTCCTTAATGACCCACATCAGAGGCTTGTATCTAAATCCTGGTTGTAAATAAAGACATAAGGATTTTTTCATTTTTTTTAGGCATGGAAGTGAGTCTTCATGTCCATTTTCAGACCCTTGTGAGCTCATATGATAACTTTACCCACGCCTTTCCATTTGCATTTTATTCTGGTTTACGAAGTGTGAAAATGCAGATTTCTAAGTGCCTTACTTTGAGGTCCCACCATTTGTGCTCAATTCAAGATATTTAAGAAGTGAAAGTTTTCTTGCATTGTAAACCTAGAAGTGAGCATCTTTCAAGAGTTTCAAACCTTGGTAAATCCATTTGACCACTTTTCCCAATTGATTCTAAATCGATTTTTTGCATTTTACTATGTTAAAGCTCAGAAAGTTTTTAAATGATTGACTTTGAGATGCAATAATAAATGACCAGTTGATCATCAAGGTAAGGTAATTGAGGATTTATTTTTCTTGTGTGAAAATGAATCAAGTTCTATTATTTCAGTAGATAAGGGTCTCATCTGATGATCTTGTGAATTCAAAATCAAAAACAGTTTATGCAGATTGGTAGTGTTAAAAGGAATTGCATTTACAGAACGATCATTTTCAAAGGATGGTAACTTGTTATCTAATGATTGTTTTAAGATGAGAGTGGTTTCCCTGTACTCTATATATGACATTTGTCTACCTGGATCAGGGGTTGGGCCTGAAGACATGGATTTCTATTTTTTCAAAGGCCAATCCAAATGAGCTTTCTGTTATTTTGACATTTGCACCTACACTGTATTTCAGAATCACCATGTTTGATTGGTTACACCTTGCACATGTAGTAAGATCTGGTGAAGCCCTTTTCTTGCATACTTAGTATGTTCTAAAGAATTACTATGCCAAGTTATGGATCCTCAGGAGTTGACCCAGTATCTTCCAAGTTGCATTTTAGGTAGGGTTTGCATGTGTTTGAATACTTCCAATTGCAGAATGAATAAACTAGCTTATTTTAAAAGTTATTATCTTTTAACTCTAATGTCTTCACACAAATCCCTTTGGCATGCATATTCACATGTTGGAAGTGAGCATGGGTTTCAGACTGCATTATAATATGAGGCTTTCTGATCAATTTTTGAGGCCGATTCCCGAGGCTGATTGTTGTTTGTATGATTAGTTTGTAGAGATACACAGGATGGATTGTTGTGATTGCCAATTCAATACTTTATGGTCTAGCTTCACTAATGGCCACATTTGGGTAATTCAAGGTGAAATTATTTTCAAACTGGTAATGTTCAAGCAAGAACTCAGGGACTTGATTCTTATCATTGAGGTTACGTATTTATTCTGTATGAGTTTTTAAAGTATATTATTGTTGTTAAATAATTTTTTGATTTAAATGATAATAGTTATACATGAACAAGAGGTTCAAAGTAGCCTATCAACATTTAAAGTTACATAGATGAGAGAGGCATCGAAGATGCACAAAGTGTTTTTAATAATGGGATGTACACCGGTGTTAGACAGATTATTCTAACCTAAGGGGAAGGTATTGCTTCTATAAAGGTTCATTATGATAGAAATGATCACTCCATATTGGGAACCAAACGTGGAGGATTTCCATGTGACATCGAAACTAATTAGGGAGAATGAATGAGATGTTGTGCCTAAACATTGAAACAAAGTTTTATAAAATAAAAATTCAAAGCAAATCGCAATTGAAAGGTGTATATGTCAAGTCCCTATGCATAGTGAAGGGTTGTGCATCATTAAAAACAATCAAAGCCTGCACTAGAATCAGAGAGGAGGATTGCGCTAAAAATTATGGAGATGTCTTATAAAATAATTTAAAACTTTCAACCCAATGCAATTGGTAGGCACATTATGAATATGGATACCTCTGCATAATGTTTCAATGTCTGCGCAAGGGGGGCTTTAAAAGGTTAAAGAAAATGCATGTTTGGCAGGTAGAGGAATTGGAGAGTTGTGTAATAACATGAAGGAGATGTCTATATAATATTCCAAATTAATATGGAAAATGAAAAGTGCAAATGCCAAGTGATTTGAAAGAGCCCGCGTATAAAAGGGTTAATATCCTGCATAGATAATGGCAAGAAGGATACCCTACCCAATACACAGAGGAAGATGTGATGCACTGGATAATAATTCCAAGTGAGATTGTGCGGTGTATGAAAGAAGTTAAAGACTAACCAAATGGCATTTGGTAGGTATAAAACCAAAAACTACGCAAGCCAAGAGAGAGTCTACGCAATGATTTGCTAGAAAACATGAAGTTAAGTCCATGCAGGGTACATATGTTGTGTAAGATGTTTTGGAAGAAGTGCATATGCATGGGAAGCTTCTAGAGAAGAGCACTCATAAGAAGTGTTGTGCATAGCTATGCATGGTGTTTATATATGCTGTGCAATCCATAAGTCTGCGCTATATTTGGATAAAAGTTGTGTTTTAAATATATGAAAATAACTTTCAAAACTACCAAGACAAATTCCATTGACAAATGTAATTAGCAAGAGGCTATGTTGGAGGAAAATAAAGCAGTTTTCACAGGAAACAAACACAGAAACATTTAAAAAACTTTCATGCAAATGTTACATAATGGAGGGATACCCACGCCAAACCAAAAGGCATGTGCATGGTAAGTGAAAGTTTAGCGCAATGTTAATATGGAAGGAGATGCGTAGCATATAGAGGAGGTAAGGCTTGGAAAATAGTGATAAACATTTATTCCACATGCAGCGGGTAAGGGATTTGTTCTGTGTTTTTATGCTCCAACGCTCACTTAATAAAATGAATAAAGAGCCAAGAGGCCCATTGGCGGGCCCCTTGGCTAGAGGAGTAAATGGACTTGGTGGGCCCCATATTTTGAGTGCAGAATGCATAAAATGATTTAAAACATGAATGAATTTAGTCCCACATTGATCCCATAAAATAACTTGGAAGTGTTTATAAGATAAAACACAAAAATTGTATATTGTGAAGGTGAGCAGGAGGCTCTCCACGCGTGCATAGGTGGTGCATTGGGAAGCATGCCTAGATGACCGATATGAAATTTTGGTGATGAGATGGTGGAAAAGTGGCAGACAGATGGTGTTAGATGGTTGGTGACTTAGCAAACATGAGGTGGTAGCACGTGAAGTCTCAAGATGTAACCGTGATCGAGGATAACCTTCAAAGATTCCTAGATAACCGCTAGACTAACCACACATGAGGTCACTAGATGCTAGAGATTCAACAATTGAAAGTCACACTAACCATGTGCCAAGTCACGAGATGTTAGTATTTAACTACCAAAGATTGCAAGATTACACCCATATGTTAGTAAGTCATCACGTTAGGTCTCTAGATGCAAACGGTTAAGTGCTTGACATTCAAGATTAAGACCCAACTGTTAGATCAAGATCCAGATCAAGGGATCACATTAAATCTTGTAAACAACCTAGGGTTAAGAAAAAGTCTCAAAGATATGGAGATACACTAGCAAGGTGAACCCGTGGTCAAGGCAAGGTTAAAGCAGATTTTATCTAGAGACTTAGAGACTGAGACTTGTCTCAAAGTCTCCATATCTAACCATCATTAAGAAAATATTTCAGAGATCTAGAGACTGGCTTGTCTCCAAATCTCCAAGAAGACTAGAGTTAGAGGAAGATTTTTCAAAGCCAGTTAAGAGTAGTGAACCAGAGCTTGCCAAGTGTCCAAACCTGGTGATTCTGGGCGAAAGAATATGCATAAATAGAGAATTTCACAGACAAAGAAAGAAATGCACAAGATTTAAAAGATAAAAGGATTAAAAGATATAGTTTGTGTTTTAAAATTAAAAGGCAAATTAAATTAGATTTGCATAGAGAATGATATAAAATACAAAAGGATTAAAATATTGTGCAAGGATTAAAGCATAGTCTTGTTTTATAATCTTGTGCAATATTTTTATTTCAAAGCTTGAGAGAGAAGCATTCACAGAAGATATTTTTAGAGGATGAAATCAGATCTTGGATAAAACAAGTGAAATCAAATTTGTAGAGAATGAAATTAGATTTTGAATCAGATTTGTTGAGGACATTGATTGTAGAAAAGATAGTTGCTAGATAAGATCAAATATTTTTAAAGTATGATCAAATTTGGAAGATATTTTAGTGCAGGAGCACACCTAACTCAAACCCCTAGCTCCTTATTTCTGGCATGTAATGACTCTAGCCAAGTTAGGAGAGTGTGTGTGTACCTTAGAAGGTCATTTGTTTTATTTCCCTAATATGGATATGACTAGGTCAATCCATGTCTAGATAGGTTGCTTAGTTAGTTTCCATTAGTTGTGTGTGTGTGTGTGAGGTAGTTGGTAAGCCTCTGGAAATCCAACCAAGGCATCAGAAACCTTGGATAAGCTTCTTGGTATCATGGAAACTTGACCTACATTGCCTAGTAGCTCAGAAACCTTCGATAAGCTTCTTGGTATCACAGGCACTCGGCCTACATTGCCTAGTAGCTCGGCCTACATTGCCTAGAAGCTTGGCCTACATTGCCTAGTAGCTCGGCCTACATTGCCTAGCAACTCGGCCTACATTTCCTAGTAGCTCGGTCTACACTACCTAGCAGCTTGGCCTACATTTGTGCCTAGCAGCTCGGCCTACATTGGTGCCTAGCAGCTTAGCCAACACTGGAGCTTGGCTTGCTTTACTGTTTCTCGGCAATATTTAGTTGTAACAGCCTGTGAAAAGAGGATCTTGTCTTTTATGGACAGTATGGTTAGTGTAACGATTCCTGAAGAGATTCTTGTGAATGAGTGGACCATTAGGGTTGTTTCCTATGAGAGGATGGTTACTAATAACATCAAAAGCCTTCATTTTAGAGATCCAGAAGGGAGAGATTATAGAAGAAAAGAAGCTATAGGAAAGTTAGAGATTTGCAGATTACTGTACTGTTTTGTTTTGTTTCCAGTAATGAGAAGTTGCAGATTGTGTGTTTAGTAGATATCAAGTCTCTTTATGGTTCCTTTAGCATGCAAGTAGGTTAGTTACCTTATTTTATATTTTTCAAGTTATTAGTTCTTCACCCGTTCTGGGTTGTAAACAGTAATGGCCCCTTGAGATTCCTGAATCCATGGTGAGAATCATGTGTTGGAATGGAACTCGAGAGGAGCCCTTGTACATAGTTTCCTTTTTTTTTTTGTAGGAGAAGCAACAACAAAGAGTCTAGAGATCTTACCTTAGGCGAGCTTGGTAATAGTCCAGCTAGGGAAGGGAATGAAAGCAATGTTCAAAAAACATTGAATAAGCAAGTAGAATGAATCTATTTGTGTAGGTTCAAGAAGAAGAAGATGAAAAGCATTTTGATGGGGGATTGAGTCTTGAATGGGAGGTAAAGTTGAGAGTGACTTACCTAAGTTTAGGGTTGTGAAAACCCTAAGAGATCTAGGAGAAAGATCTCATAACAGAGCCAAGCTGGTTTTGTAGCAGCAACAAGACTTCTTTCCACATCAGATTGGTCTCAGAGCCTAAATTGATTGGGCTTGTGGTAAATATTCCAGCCAACAGTATCAGTAGGTGAAATCAAGATAGTCACCAATGCAGAGCTTGCAAAGGAAGTAGATGAGAAGAAGAGAGTGATAGAGGATCAAAGGGAAAGGAGTAGACTCCTTGAAGAAGCCTTGTATGAGATGAAGGTAAAACTTCAAGAAGTTGCAGATGAAACTAAAAGCAAAGATGGAGATGAAGTCAACAACAGAAAAGGGAAGTAGAAATTTGATGAAGAACACTTAATACCTGAACCAGACCCTCTGATGAATGAGGAGCCATTTCTAAATGCTCTTAGAGCCCTAGGTGGAAAAAGTCTTAAAGGAATTCCATTCTTTAATGGAAAAATGGACAGTGAACTAGTTGTGGAATGGATAGAAGGTATTGAGAATCATTTTGAATGTGAGGGCATAACTGAAGCACAAAAGGTAAAAGTTGCAAAGTCAAGGTTAAGAGGTTCAGCATTAATATGGTGGAAATACCTCCAAGAAGAGAGGGAAAAGATGGGTAAGCATCCACTTTCAAATTGGAAGTCCATGTAAAAAAAGGTAAAGGAGCAATACCTACCTGAGGATTATGAAATCCAGTAACACAAGAAGAGGTAGCGTTTGAAACAAAAAGATTTGGATGTGGCTACGTATACTGAAGAATTCTAGAAGTTGTGCTTGAGGTCAAGAGTCCAAGAGGACGAGACTATCAAGGTGGCTAGGTATCTTGGAGGCCTAAAATGGAATATCCAAGAGGAAATCAATTTGTGGACTCCCACAACCATCCATAAGTGTTTCCGACTTGCATTGAAAGTGGAAGAGAAGAACAAGAAGAAATCAGAATCAAACTTCAGAGGAAGAGGAAGAGGTAGAGAAGGAAGAGGACAAGGAGGCTATGGTGGAAGAGGATCAGATTCAAGGAAAAAAAGTCAGAACAAGCTCACTGAAAATTAGGAAGGAAACTCAAATAGAGGAGGTTTCAACAGAGGTAAAGGCTCTAACACTATTTGGAGAGGAAGGAGCGGCAACAATCAAGGTAGAGGAGCATCCTACTTTGCCACCATGAAGTGCTACCACTGCAATCAGCTAGGAAATCTTGCCTATAGGTGTCCTGAAAAAGGTTCTACTTCTCAAGGAGGTGGAAAGAGAGTTAACTATGTCCAAAAAGATTCAAGTTGTAGCAACAAGCCATCTGAGGTACCATTGGAATCAGTGGAAGGTGAGAACCTCATGATAAAGTGGACCTTAATCAGAGAGCCAAGCAAAGAAGAACCAAGTCAAAGGAGATCACTCTTTAGAGTGAAGTGCAAGATTATAGGGAAGATGTGTAAAGTCATTATTGATTTAGGCTGAACTAATAATATCATTAGTGAAGAGGCAACCAGAAAATTAAATTTGAAAAGGATTCCACATGAAAACCCATACAAGGTTACATGGCTCAACAAAGGACAACATGTGTTTATAGGAGAACAAGCATGGGTAGAGTTCATCATTGGCAAGTATAAATACAGAGTTCTATGTGACATTCTTCCCATGGATGCATGTCATCTTCTACTTGGAAGGCCATGGCAATTTGATAGGCAAGCCATGCATGATGGAACCAAGAATGCAAAGATGGAGTGAATTTCAAAATTCAGTCACTAATAGAAGAAGGAGATATGAAGACATCAAGTCCAAGTGTGCTCATGGTTGGTGAGAAGGATTTTTTGAAGACTCTAGGAGAAGGAGAAGGAGTTGGATTTTCTTTAGTATTAAAGCCAAGAGATGAAGTTGCTGTCAAGAAATCAAAAATACCGAATGAGGTAAAAGAAATACTTGAAGAGTATAGAGATATTGTTAATGATGGCCACCCCACTCCCCTACCTCCTAAGAGACTTGTTAGTCACAAGATTGAATTCATTCTAGGAGCTACCTTACCCAAAAAAGCTTCCTATAAGATGACCCCTCAGCGAAATGAGGAGATAGCCAAGAAAATAAGAGAGTTATTAGACCAAGGCCTAATTAGAAAAAGCATAAGCCCATGTGTAGTCCCTACTATTTTAGCACCTAAGAAAGGAGGAGCTTGGAGACTTTGTACTGATTCTAAATCCATTAATAGAATCACCATTAGGTATAGGTTCCCAATACCCAGAATTGAAGACCTAATGGATTGTTTAGAGGAGGCAAAGTACTTCAGCAAGATTGATCTTAAGAGAGGCTACCACCAAATCAGAATTAATGAAGGAGATGAATGAAGACAACTTTCAAAACTACAGAAGGTTTATATGAATGGATTGTAATTCCATTTGGTTTGTCTAATGCTCCCTCAACTTTTATCAGACTTATGAATGAGGTATTGGTAGAATGTATTGGTAAGTTTGTTGTTGTCTACCTAGATGACATTTTAGTTTTTAGCAGAACTAAGGAGGAGCATATTAGGCATTTTAAAATTGTTTTCAAGAAATTGCATGATGAAAAGCTAATGATCAATTTGGACAAGTGTGACTTCATGAAGTAGAAGCTTGTATATCTTGGTTTTTTTTTATCACAGGGTAACCTCAAATTGGACCAAGAAAACGTGGATGCCATTATAAGTTGGCCTACTCCCAAGGATGCAATTGAGGTGAGAATTTTTCATGGTATAGCTTAGTAAAACAAAAATTCCATTAGACATTTCAGTGGGATTTGTGCACCTATGTTAGACACCATTAGAGTTGGGATGAAGACAAAGTTTCAATGGACGCCACAAGTAGACAAAGGGTATTTTTGGCTTTGATAATATTTTTATAGTAGAATGTGATGCAAGTAATGTGGCCATTGGGGCTATCATAAGCCAAGAAGGAAGACCAGTAGCTTTCCATAGTGAGAAGCTAAATGATGTAAAGAAGAAGTACTCTTCTTATGACTTAGAGTTGTAAGCTCTAGTCCAAGCACTCAAGAAGTGGAGGCACTACTTGCTGCCAAAGGAGTTCATAGTATATATTGATAACCAAGCTCTCAACTTCCTTAACTCTCAAGACAAGCTCAGCAGCAAACACATGAAGTGGGTGGAGTATCTACAAGCCTACACTTTCAATATCAAGCATAAAAAGGGAGTGAAAAATAAGGTTGCTGATGCATTGAGCAGAAGGATGCTCATAGTCCAAGAAGTTTAGCTACAAATCATAGGTATTGATAGCTTCAAAGACCTACATGCTGAAGATGAAGATTTTTCCCAAATCTACAAGGTATGCAAAGAGTTTAAAAATAACTTTCATGGTGAGTTTTCTTAATATACTTTGCAGAATGATTTATTGTTTAAAGGAGGTCAGCTTTGTGTTCCTAAAGAGTCTATGAGAGAGAATTTGATTCAGGAAAAACATAATGGAGCACTTAGTGGTCATTTTGGAGTCGGTAAGACTCAAGAGCTAGTCACTATGTTCTATTTTTGGCCTAGAATGAATAGAGATGTTAGATAGTATGTTGAGAGTTGTATAGTGTGTCAAAAAGCAAAGGGCACATCTTCTAATTCAGGTCTTTATCAACCACTTCCAATCCCAACCAGACCATGGGAATACATTAGCATGGATTTTGTAGTTGGTTTGCCAAGAACAAGGCAGGGATATGACAGTATATTTTTTGTTGTGGACAGATTTAGCAATATGGCTCATTTCATACCTTGCAAGACTATTTATGATGCTTGTAACATTTCTCACTTTTTTTTTAGTGGAGTGGTGAGGATTCATGGACTCCCACTTAGTATTGTTTCCGACAGGGACACCAAATTCATGAGCCATTTTTGGAAGACCTTATGGCAAAAGCTTGGCACTAACTTGTCTTTTGGATCTGCCTACCATCCACAGACAGATGGCCAAACAGAGGTAGTCAATAGGAATCTTGGTAACTTATTGAGATTCCTCACAAAGGAGTATGGTCAAGCATGAGACCAACTCATTGGACAAGCTGAATATGCATACAATCATACAGTGAATAGATCAACTGGTAAGAGTCCTTTTGAAATAGTTTATGGCTTTCACCCAAGAGGAATTTTTGAACTTAGAGAATTGAAGGAAGGAATACATGGTAGTGGATATTCTAAGGAATTTTCTCATTAAATGAGGGAAGTACATGAAAGTGTGAGAAAGAACTTGATTGAGAATGCTGAAAAGGTAAAGCAAAAGGTGGATGCAACAAAGAGGGATGTTCAGTTTTAGATTGGATACTTTGTGTTGGTAAACTTGAACAAACATAGGCTTCAAAAAGGTGTTCCTCACAAGCTATAGATGAAGAGGCTAGGTCCATGTAAGATACTTCCAAAGTATGGAAACAATGCATACAAGGTGGAGCTTCCTGAAGACATTGGGTTGTCACCAGTTTTCAACATTGTAGATTTGATAGCATACAAAGGACCAAATCAAGATGCTGATCAGAACCTTCAAGAGGTAAAATATCTGAAATTAACTCCTACTCCATCTATGAAAGCTAAAAAGATACTAGACTAAAGGGTCTACAAGAAGACTAGGAGCAGAGACCATATGGAGCACCTTGTCAAATGGCATGGAAAAGAAGATGTTGATGCTACTTGGATCAGAGAAACAAACTTCAAGAGGTTGGGCATTGATCCAAACATGCTCAATCCAAGGATGGATTAACCTTTCTTTTGTCTAGGGGAGTATGGAGTAGGAGCACACCTAACTCAAACCCCTAGCTCCTTATTTTTGGCATGTACTGACTCTAGCCAAGTCAGAAGAGTGTGTGTGGACCTTAGAAGGTCATTTGTTTTATTTCCCTAAGATGGATATGACTAGGTCAATCCATGTCTAGATAGGTTGCTTAGTTGGTTTCCTTTAGTTGTGTGTGTGTGTGTGTGAGGTATTTGGTAAGCCTTTGAAAATCCAACCAAGGCATCAAAAACCTTGGATAAGATTTTTGGTATCACAGGCACTCGGCCTACATTGCCTAGTAGCTCGCCCTACATTGCCTAGTAGCTCAGCCTACATTGCCTAGCATCTCGGCCTACATTGCTTAGCAGCTTGACCTACATTTCCTAGTAGCTCAACCTACATTGCCTAGCAACTCAGCCTACACTTCCTAGCAGCTCGGCCTACATTTGTTCCTAATAGCTTGGCCTACATTGGTTCCTAGTAGCATGACCAACACTGGAGCTCGGTTTTCTTTACTTTTGCTCGGCAATATTAAGTCGTAATAGCCTGTGAAAAGTAGATCTTGTCTTTTATGGACAGTATGATTAGTGTAACAGTTCTTGAAGAGATTCTTGTGAATGAGTGGACCATTAGGGTTGTTTCCTATGAGAGGATGGTTACTAATAACATCAAAATCCTTCATTTTAGAGATCTAGAAGGGAGAGATTGTAGACGAAGAGAAGCTACTGGAAATTTAGAGATTTACAGATTACTGTACTATTTTATTTTGTTTCCAGTAATGAGAAGTTGCAGATTGTGTGTTTAGTAGATATCAAGTCTCTTCGTGGTTCCCTTTGCATGCAAGTAGATTAGTTACCTTATTTTATTTTTTGCAAGTTATTAGTTCTTCACCCGTTCTGGGTTGTAAACAGTAATGGCCCCTCGAGATTCCTGAATCCATGGTGAGAATCATGTGTTGGGATGGAACTCAAGAGGAGCCCTTGTACATAGTTTCATTTTTGTTTTATGTAGGAGAAGCAACAACAAAGAGTCTAGAGATCTTACCCTAGGTGAGATTGGTAATAGTCCAACTAGGGAAGAGAATGAAAGCAATGTTCAGAAAGAATTAAACAAGCAAGTAGAATGAATCTATTTGTATAGGTTCAGCAAGAAGAAGATTAAAATAATTTTGATGGGGGATTGAGTCTTTAATGAGAGGTAAAGTTGAGAGTGACTTACCTCAGTTTAGGGTTGTGAACACCCTAAGAGATCTAGGAGAAAGATCTCAGAACAAATCCAAGCTGGTTCTGTAGTAGCAACAAGACTTCTGTCCACATCATATTTTCAGAGAATGAAATCATATTTCTCAGTGGCAAGTAAGATCATATTTTAATGAAGGATAAGTAAAAAATCAGATTCCAAGAAGGACAAGTGCCAATCAGACATGAATTTTAGGGTTTCCTTCTATTTATTTCCCTTTTTTCTCTTTTGTAAGGGTTCCTACTTTCTGCTCTATTTTAGGGGTCTCAGACTCTCTTCAGTTTCTCTGCAAAAGTTTAGAGAAGGTTCCAAGTGTGGTACTTCTGTTAATATTTTCCATTTTCTATGCATATAGGGTGTTCTTATATCCTTTCTGTTTCAGGGAAGAACATCATTGTAACAACTTTCTTATGAATGAAATTTAGTATTGTTGTTTAATATATCAAGTTGTCTCCATTATCTTTATGAATCATATAAACTAGGGCATCCAGGGTATTTTAGTTTTGTCTATTTTAAAGCCAGCAATAGAGTCATTTAAGGAATGACTGTGATTTAAGATGTGTATTCAAATGTGTATGAGATGGGGTATTAGGGATATTCCAAACTTGTATTTCAGTGGATGTTGATTAATGTATTGTCTATTCCAAGGTCTCTTCCAAGGGGGGGGGGTTAAATTTTTTGAGTAGGGAGTTGCATATTTGAATACACATGTGGATTCACAAGTAGAACTTGATTGATAGGGTATGTTTTTTGTAAGGCATATAGACGTATCAGGCTATGTTTTTTTCATTTTTTCATGATCTTCTTTGCAATGTTATGTTTGACTCTGTTGCCCATTGAATAAGGCACTGGTCTATGAATGACTTGGGATATTTTAGAGATCCATTAAAAAAAAAATATTTTAAAATCATTTCCCTTTCATGTTTTTAGGAGTTAGGATTGATATAGTTTTCAGACATACTCTATGCAAGTGGAATATTGCATAAGATTTGACAAAATATTAAGGTATTTGTTACCTATGGGTTTGAAAACTATTCCACATTTATATATCTGCAAGCTTGCATTTATCACAAAGGATTCATGTGTGTGCATATTAGGTAATACCCCCTAAGTGATGTGGAGCTCGAAGTGAAGGAGGATCTTTTATCCTCATTAATTAGACTTTGTCTTGTTAGAATCAAGAGTTTGGAGTTATAGAGTTGGTCGGTTATTGAATTATTTTCATTTTGCAAGAAAAGATGTAACATATCCCATCTATGCCAGAATTGTATTTATATGCAAGATTTTTGGGGAACCCCATGCTCAGGAATTCTCCCCTTGGATGTATGACTTTTTATATGGTATGACCTCCAATAAGGAATGCTTTGACTCAGCCAACATCATTGTTAAGCATGTAGATGTCCATATCAGGAAGGTCAGGATAGAGAAATTTTTTTACATGACCTCCTACATCCTCTAGCCACTTGCCCAGCATTACCCTGGAATTCAAGGATTAACCACACTTGGTTTCCTTGGGGATAGAGCTGCACAGGCTACCCCATGGGACTATTTTCCCCAAATTTAGTGGGATGAGAGCTTTCCTAATTTTTGCAGAGTTAATGACACCTTCATCTTCTATGATATCAAGGAAATCACTAATGATCAGGGATTCTATTTGTCCCCATAGACCATGGCCTTAGTAAACACATGGGGATGTTATTTCATCCAGTTCTCCCAGCACACCTATATTCAGGTGTCCAAACTTTCTAGGAAACCTATCTTGTTTCCCAAACATTGTGGGGAAAATATCATTTTGATAGAATTTTTCAGGCAGATTCAAGAGGCGCATGCTTTAATGGCCACTAAAAAAGTTACCTTTGTCTCTTTTCCATTTGTGTGCGGAAACTACACATGCTCCCTCACGATGGACTGGGAAGCAGAAAGTGAGCTAAGTATCCTGAACTTAGCTAAATTTTCATTTAGTAAAAAAGATTATGATCTCCTTGGGCAACTAACAAAGATAATGTCCTAGGGAATCAACCACCATGAGAGGCACTTGGAGGATTTTTGGCCTAATTTCCAAGATGTTTTTGACATCTGATATGGGAAATAGTCTAGGATGCCGAAGGGAATGATGGAACATCTAAATATTTGGACTTTCCCACAAAAATTTTCATAAATCGGGTCACTTGAGGACCCTGAGTATAAAGAAATAGGTATCAACAAGATGGACCTCCCACCGGTAGATTGGGACAAGATGAAATTTTTGAGCATTGAGGTTGTCTCGAGAGAAGTGATCTAACGTAGCCACACCTATTTCACAAAGGCTTGCGCCAAGAGTATTTGATTAGAAAATCAATTTTTGGAAGCCTTAGGCCCCCGGGTGGTAGAGAAATCCAAAGCCCAAGGTAAGCAGAAAGTTAGCACCCCCGCTCAGGTCCCAGACCCCATTTTGGCCCCTTTGATGGAGCAGTTAGGTGAAAATTTTGAGAAATCCCAAAAAATATTAGATACAAAACATTTCAGAGTGACATTCGATCTTGGAGCTACTCTTGTAGGCTCTTGTCCCCCACCAAGAGAGTCTCCCTCTTTGTCCACATTTCTAAGCATAGCATGCAAAGCAGAGACTAAAGAAACAATAACAGTCACAGAGCCTGGGTCACCACTTAAGAGGATAAAGAAATAGAAAGCAGAGCGGCCTCATGAAGTAGAGACCTGAGTCTTGAGCTTATTAATGTACCTGATGTCAAGGTACTCTCCTTGTCCTCCTTTGAAATAGAGGATCATCCAGAGAGTCCCTAAGAGATAGCACAGATCAACATTAAAAATTTCTTCCCAATGGGTAATCTAGGAGAATTTCAGGGTATGATAGATGGTATAATGGAGGAGTTAATAGAGGCCAAAGAGATAATGACCCAAGAAGAAGAAGAAGAAGAAGAAGAAGAAGAATCCTACCCAGAAGAGGTCAAAAAAGAAAGGATGATACTGTTAATAATAACTGAGAGGGGGGGTGAATCAGTGGCCTTAATGTTTTATCCAATTTCAAACTTTAATCCACCAATCAGTACTTCTCTAATTATTAAGTCCCTACAAGATGTATCCCTTTGAAATACTTGAAACAAATAGCTGTCTGTCGATTTACTTTGTCTATCCTTTTTCTCCTTGATAACCGATAAGCAGTAAACTGTATTTACCGATACTCAGTAAATATGCAGAGTATACCAATAAATCCATAAATGTATATGCAGAATGTAAAATAGTAAAGTAATAAACCATACACATATAACACAAGGATTTTAACGTGGAAACCCTGTTAAGGGAAAAACCACTGGGACTAGTACCCCAAATTTTCACTCTTCTGAAGTGAGCCCTGTTAGGAGCCAACCTTGTTAAAGATTAAAAACACACTTTTAAGTGTGACCTTGTTAGAGGATTTTCAATACATAGGTTTTCACTAAGTATCTGGCATCCACATTTCCATCCTTGAATTAGTCTCATGACTGTCAATACGCTTTATGCAAATCTTACTACCATCCTTGAATCAGCCTCTTTCTTAGACTTTCAATAGGCTTTAGGTAAGACCGGTGCTACTATCATGAGTCAACCTTTTGGTAATCTGTTAGGATATACCTCAATTACAAAAGAATATTAAGTCCTACTATGTTAAGAGACTTAATGCTTCAATGGTTAAACATAAACAAAATGACCTATTTCTAATGCAACTGAATTGTAGATTTTCAGATCTGTTTACTTACAATATCTTTCTGATCAATGTATCAATACAATTCCTTTATACTTAACTCTTTCTTCTCTGTGATGTTGTGCTTCTCTGTCGATCAGTGTCTGCAGAATTCTTTAGCTCTCCCTCAGCTTGACTGATCAAGACTGCATGAAGTTACTCCTTCATCAGTTTCTTATTTAGCATCTTCTATCAGTTCACTGCCCCATGTATCTAATTTCTAATTGGCCACATTAAAAGTGAATTATGCTTGTCTCATAAATAGACATGATTTTCCTTAATTCTAGGTTCTTGATTCTTGATTCTTGATTCTTGATTCTTGGCGTGAAAAATAATCCAGCAAAATTGATTTAAGGCTTCAACTCCTGATTTATCTCGTAGTTATCTTCTTGCCAACTGTACAAATCATTTACTTAATTATGGTCGAATAAAAAAAATAAAACAACCAGTTAAGTCCATCCTTTAGCTCTGCCAGCTAGATATTTTGTCATTTTCTGAACGCTCTATTCTGTCAGTCAATTTTGCAGTTCATCGCCGGTGACAACTGCCAGTTCCATCGGTGGAACTTTAGTTAGCTTTGGGATCTCTGTCCATCAAGCATCATTGGATCTTTCTCATCGGGCAACACTATTTTTAGCTCGTCGGGCATCCTTTGATTTTGTTTCATCGGGCAATACTATCTTCTGCTCGTCGGGCATCACTGTGACTTTATCTCTATCTTTACCGATGGTGTGCACTCCATTGGTGTAGTCTGTCACTTAGTGAATACTTGACTTTTATGCATTTCTAAAAGCATAACCTTTATTCCATTGATTCTCTGAAGTCTTTGGGATGACCATACAGATGATATCAAGTTGACATCAATGACAATACAAACCATTAACTGATTTAATGTCTTGCATCATCTTGAACTTAATATAGTCAACCATTTAATCAGTTACATGTCATCAATCTCTCCCTTTGGCATTGATGGCAACATACTATATTATCAAATTATACTATTTCTAATACAATATGAAATACAATTGTTGAGATTCATCAAATTACCAAACAGTTTGTTTTGATAACTGATAAAATGTCTAATCGTCGGTAAGCTCTGTGTAAGCTTAGATTTGATTCTTGCATCTTTATTTTTTCTTCTTCTGATGTGTTGTGACCTCTTTTGGTATCAAATTTATCTTTGACTGGTCTTCTTCTGTGATGTCTTTTTCTTTTGTTTGCAACATTTATACAAATTCTCTCCCTTTGGATATGATCTCTCTCTGTTTGAAGTAATCTGATAATGAAAAACTTCTGATGATAATATGGAAACATTCTCTCCCTTTGACAATAATGCCAAACAAATATTTTACAAATATCTAACATTCTGTCAACCAATTTCTTCTTTCCATAATATATTCCTTGAATTTCCCTTATCCATTATCAATATAACAATCTGCTCTAGTGCTTGATTCTGATATATACCTTTCTGTATATAGATGTAGCTTTAAAGTTTAGTTTGTGCTTGCATCAGTTATGAATGATATTCTGATAATATATTGCTGATGCAGCCATCAGTCCTTTTACTAACTGTTAGACATGGGTTTTACCCCTAGTATTTTCCTCAGGTACTCAAATATATCCTTTGGTAGTGGCTTGGTGAAGATATCAGCCAATTGTTCTTTTGATTGCACACATTCAAGTATAACTTCTTTCTCTTGAAATTGTTATCTTAAGTAATGATACTTGATGGCAATGTGTTTAGTCTTCGCATGCATGACTGGATTATTGGAAATATTTATTGCACTGGTGTTATCATAATAGATAACCACTGGTTCTTTGATCTTCATATGCATCCCTTCTAGCAGTTGTTTGATCCATACAGTATTTGAGCAGTTTGTAGCAGCAGCAACATATTTTTCTTTGGCAGTAGACTGAGAGATACATCCTTGCTTCTTGCTGATCCATGTGACAAGTCTGTCACCCATAAAGAATGCTCCTCCAGTTGTGATCTTCTGGTCATCAAGATTTCCAGCCCAATCAGCATTGGTAAGCACTTTTAGTTCAAATTTTCCTTCTCTTCTATACCATAAGCCAAATTCCTCAGTATTCTTCAGATATCTTAGAATTCTTTTCATAGCAGTTATATGTGATTCCCTGAGGTTAGCAAAAAATCTAGCAACAATTCCTACTGCATGTGCAATATCTGGTCTAGTGTGTATAACATACATGAGTTTTCCTATCATTGATCTGTATATAGTCTGATTTACCTCTGTTGTCTTGTCTTCCTTTGTTAATTTGCATCTAGTATCTATCAGTGTTCCAACAGGTTTGGAATCTTCCATCTTGAATATTTTTAGAACTTCTTTGATGTATTTAGACTGAGTAATGAAAATACCTTCACTTTGTTGAATGATCTGGAGACCAAGAAAGAACTTGATCTCTCCAAACATAGACATCTCAAATTCCTTGCTCATCTCATTAGCAAATGGTTTTGATAGCATATCATTGCTTGCAAATATGATGTCATCAACAAATATTTCAGCAATCAAAGTGTTAGCATTAGTATCTTCTTCCAAATAAAGATTACTGTTCTCACTAGTCCTTATGAATCCAATACTTATTAGATAGGAATGAAGTCTTTCATACCAGGCTCTAGGAGCTTCTTTCAATCCATACAAGGCTTTGTGAAGTCTACATGCCATGTTATTTTTGTCTGGATCTAAAAACCCTTTTGGTTGTTCAATGTATACTTCTTCTTCAAGTATTCCATTTAGGAATACTAACTTGACGTCCATTTGATATACTTTGAATCCTTTGTATGCAACATAAGCAAGGATAAATCTCATTCCTTCTAGCCTAGAAATGGGTGCAAAGGTTTCTCCATATTCTATACCTTCCTCTTGTGCATACCCCTTGCATACTAGTCTTTCTTTGTTCCTTGTGACTTCTCCATTCTCATTTACTTTGTTTCTGAATATCCATTTTGTACCAATGACATTCTTTTCATCTGGTCTTGGCACAAGTGACCATGTCTTGTTCTTCTCAATCTGTTCAATCTCATCATTCATAGCACTTATCCATTCCTCATTATCTAGTGTAGCATTGACAGACTTTGGTTCAAACTCACAAATTAAGCAATTTGAGTTTAAGGACTTACTCCTTGTTCTTGTACTAGATTTATTATCTCCTATGATCTGGGCCTCTGGATGGTTCCTTCTTACATATCTTGCAAGTATAGGTACAATTCTTTGCATATCAGCTTGATCTTCATTACCTTGCACATTATCTTGATCATTATCCTGACTATCGGTAAAAGCATTCTGACCGTCGGTTGCAACATTCTGTTGTTCTGGATTTATGCACTATTGCTCGGGTAGAGTTGTGGGTTCTTCACAATATACAAACTTGTTGTAGTCTTCTGGTTCTTTTGTGCTTTCTAGCTCATTATTTTCTGCAAACTCATCAATCTTTACATTTGCACTCTCAACTATTTTGTTAGAAGCCTTGATTAGACATTTAAAAGCTTTGCTTTTGG
>MU228071.1:2666257-2688526 GCA_018584345.1 Thuja plicata
AACTTTTCTTTGTCACCGGTCATATGGTGAGTGCAGCCACTATCTATAATCCAGATATAATTTTTACTAATCTTAGATATGAGTGCAGTTTCTTCATACCTTTCATCTTCATCTGAATCATCCTTCACAACTACAAACACTATCTCAACATCATCATCTGGTTCGATGTCAGTATCTTCATCTTTGCAAGCAGCTAGATAGCTAGCCTTCTTTCCTTTGTCCTTGTAATCTTGGGTATCACTTCTTTCTAATCGTCGGTAACCTCTGTAATCTTTGTTATCACCTCTATCAGACTTCTTCTCAAAAGATCTGTTATCACTTCTGTCATCTTTTCTTTTGGTACATCTTGCAGCAAAGTGTCCAATCTCTTTACAATTAAAACATACAAGTGGTAACTTGCCTTTATATTTACCTTTGCCTCTTAGCATTCTTCTTGCCATGAGTGCTTCAATTTCATCTAGATCTTCTTCTTCACTTTTTCTTTCACTGTCTCTTCTAGATGAATGTCTCTGACTAGATTTGCTTATTCTCATAGAAGACTTGAATGCTGACTCTAAGCTTGGTAAGACACTATTATCAAAATTGTTCATCTCAAATGAAATCAGTCTACCAATTAGGCTATCAAGAGTGACTGTACTATTTACTACTGCTCTTATTTCTTGAATATCAGAGACTCTAATAGCATATATGAGCAATAGGGTTCTTAGGATTTTACTTACCACTGTCTCCTCTTCAAGTGTACATCCAACACCTTGTATAACATTGACTACTTTCTTTATTCTTGTGCTGTACTATGTGATTTTTTCACCTTCTTTCATTTTGAGATCATCAAACTTTCCTCTAAGGCTTTCTGCCTTGGCTCTCAGGACATTTGCATCACCTCCATGTACAAGTTTCAACTTGTCCCACATTGTCTTTGCATTTTTGCAATCTTTCACATCTTCAAATTTAGCATCAGACAGTGAGACTGAAAGTTCTATAACCATGCAGTTATGTTCATGCTTTACTCTCAATTGATCCAATGTCAATGGTCCTATAGGAAACACATATTCAGTATCTAAGTATTGAGTAATATAATTTCCAATACCTGATAAGTGAAGCTTTATCCTGGTTTTCCATGAAGCAAAGTTGTCCTTATTCAACTTGAGCACATCTTGTATGTTCATCTTGTGATCTTTTACTTAGGTCTTGAAACCTTCCTTCTAAGCACACAAGCTCTGATACCAATTGTTAATAATAACTGAGAGGGGGGGTGAATCAATGGCCTTAATGTTTTATCCAATTTCAAACTTTAATCCACCAATCAGTACTTCTCTAATTATTAAGTCCCTACAAGATGTATCCCTTTGAAATACTTGAAACAAATAACTGTTTGTCAGTTTGCCTTGTCTGTCCTTTTTCTCCTTGATAACCGATAAGCAGTAAACTGTATTTACCGATACTCAGTAAATATGCAGAGTATACAAGTCAATCCATAAATGCATATGCAAAATGTAAAATAGTAAAGTAATAAACCATACACATATAACACAAGGATTTTAACATGGAAACCCTGTTAAGGGAAAAACCACTGGGACTGGTACCCCAAATTTTCACTCTTCTAAAGTGAGCCCTGTTAGGAGCCAACCCTGTTAAAGGTTACAAACACACTTTTAAGTGCGACCTTGTTAGAAGATTTTCAATACATAGGTTGTCACTAAGTATATAGCATCTACGCTACCATCCTTGAATCAGTCTTGTGGTTGTCAATACTCTTTATGCAAATCTTACTACCATCCTTGAATCAGCCTCCTTCTTAGACTTTCAATAGGCTTTAGGTAAGACCGGTGCTACTATCATGAGTCAACCTTCTGGTAATCTATTAGGATATACCTCAGTTACAAAAGACTATTAAGTCCTGCTCTATTAAGAGACTTAATGTTTCAATGGTTAAACAGAAACAAAATGACCTGTTTCTAATGCAACTAAATTGTAGATTTTAAGATCTATTTACTTACAATATCTTTCTGATCAATGTATCAATACAATTCCTTTGTACTTAACTCTTTCTGTTCTGTGATGTTGTGTTTATCTATCCGTCGGTGTCTGCAGAATTCTTTATCTCTCCCTCAGCTTGATTGATCAGGACTGCATGAAGTCACTCCTTCATCAATTTGTTATTCAACATCTTCTATTAGTTCACTCCCCTGTGTATCTGATTGCTAATTGACCACACTAAAAGTGAATTATGTTTGTCTCATAAATAGACATGATTTTCCTTAATTCTAGGTTCTTGATTCTTGATTCTTGGCGTGAAAAACAATCTAGCCAAATTGATTTATGGCTTTAACTCCTGATTTATCTCATAGTTATCTTCTTGCCAACTGTACAAATCATTTACTTAACTATGGTTGAATAAAACAAATGAAACAACCAGTTAAGTCTATCCTTTAGCTCTGCCAGCTAGATATTTTTTCATTTTTTGAACTCTCTATTCTGTCAGTCAATTCTGCAGTTCGTCGCCGGTGACAACTTCCAGTTCCATCGGTGTAACTTCAGTTAGCTTTGGGATCTCCATCCATCAGGCATCATTGGATCTTACTCGTCGGGAAACATTTTTTTTAGCTCATCGGGCATCCTTTGATTCTGCTTCGTTGGCCAATACTGTCTTCTACTCGTCGGGCATCATTGTGACTTTATCTTTGTCTTTACCGATGGTGTGCAATCCGTTGGTGTAGTCTGTCACTTAGTGAATACTTGACTTTTATGCATTGCTGAAAGCATAACCTTTATTCCATTTATTCTCTAAAGTCTTTGGCATGACCATATAGATTATATCAAGTTGACATCAATGACAATACAAACCATTAACTGATTTAATGTCTTGCATCATCTTCAACTTAATATAGTCAACCATTTAATCAGTTACATGTCATCAGATACAAGAAGAGCAAGAAAATGAATAGGCTAGGAAGCAATTATTGTTAGAAGAGGAAAATAAAACTTTGGGAGAAACTGTACCCTTCAATGCAGTGCTTCTGAGCCCAGTTGGTGATCAAAGCTTACCAACACCACTTAATACAGGGGAAAACAATGTTACGACCAAATTCCAACAAGTAGATTTGAATGAATTTTCTCTACCACCACCACCACCTAGTCCACCAATGGATGATATCCTGGGAGATGGTGCAGAAAAGGAGAAAGGAAATACATGTGACAACCCATCAATATAGAGGGAAACAAACATAGGGGAGAATATGAACCTCACCTCAGGGATACCTTGAGCTTGGGGATGATAATGAGTAGGCCAGTCGCCCCACCGCAGTGGCTAGTGGAATCCCAAAAAATAAAATCTCTGACAATAATGGTGGCCCCACTTTCGCTAGGCAAAATGTTGGCTAAAGGCCAGGTCGCAAAGAAGCCTAAAAAGGCTCGTACCCTTCACAACACTTGAAGGGCTCCAGATGACAATATAGTGGCAATAATAGCTACCCCACCGAAAGGAAAGGAAGACTCAGAGGTTACTGATGAAGAGTATGTGATCACAGAGGTGCCTCTAGGAAAAACAAACCAATAAGGGGAATTACACCTCTCGAATGAGGAAAGCCAGACTATCCACACCTGGTACAAAAAAAATTCCTAAAGGGTGAAGGAGCTGAAAGTTACCAAAGAAAATAGTTTCATATTCATGATAGAGTTACTGCTCCCACTCACTTCTAAAACACCCAGACCTTTAGCACCCAAAACACCACTCCCTCAGGGTGATGTCGACGCGCTAAGAACAATGAAAAGAAAAGTGCTGATGGTGGATGAACAGATGACCCAAAAAATTAGGGTCATAAGAAGTTTTATGCTCGAGTCTATCCCAGACTTCTTTTGGGTGCATGACGTAGTGAACCAATTAGAGGCTACCATTCCTCGATGAAGGGAGAGACTGAAAAATATGAAGAATGGAGAGATTCCATAGTGAAGATTCTAAATCTCAGGGAAGACAGTGTAACGACAAAAGGCATCCTAGGGGACGATTCATATAGGTTCCTCAAGACCCAGTACTCTAGACTTGCATTCAAATTTAGGAGTTGCAAGCAACTAGTAAGGGTGCTAGAGGAAAAAATCTTGGTGGTTCGGAACCTACTAAACCAATATGTTGCATTTATCAAGGAGCTTACATTGGATGACCCACTCATCCCCAGGACTTATACTCTCATCGATTCTATACTCAGTAAGTTTAATGAAGTGGTTGAGGCTCAATTCTAGCCCACCAAAGATTTTGATAACATCGTAATGGAGGAACTCTCCTAGATGATGCTCAAATCCTATGACATTTCCAAGGTGGCTGCAGAGTTGAAGGAGAAGATTGAAGATGTCGGCAATCACTTCAAAAGTTTGGATGATCATCGATATTTCTTGAAGGATGTGGAAGAGGAAATCATACTCCAGATTCTAGAGGCATATGAGAAGTTCAAAGGCCAATTAAATTTCCTGGGCTCTAAGGATTCCTTCATCAAGTGTGGGTTCTAAGCAGCAATTCTTTATTCTTTGAGCACAAGCTCCCAGATTCTGGAATTCTGGATCCCAAGTTTTGTATTCTTTATGGTGATAAGTGTTGACAGCTCCCCCAAGCCGATCGATCATTGTCTATAATTTTTTGTCAGACCTAATGCCATCCTTTATGGCCTAATGGGTCACTATGAGCCTAAAAGTTCACTGCAAACATCTCCTAGATCCCAAGACATCGTTTCAGCATTTAATGTTTGGTGTATGAAGTACCACTCGATGACTAAGGACTAGAGGTGCATTAATGAGGGCATATGGCCCAAGTTACCTAGAGAGCACCATCTCATCCACAAGTACAGAGGAAATTTTTATGATGGCTCCTTTCTAAGAGCATCTTTTCTTCTTTCCTCTCCTTTCTTCTCAAATGATTATATTTAATATGATGATCCTAACAATGCACGTAGTACTGACTGTAAATATTGTAATATAACGTAAGTAGCTTCCATAGGTTAAGTTTCCCAGGTAGATAATATTTCTATAAATAATAAGTCTAACACCATTCTAGGGGTTAGAGAATTGATGATTTAGCTGTCCACAAGTTATACAAGTTTTCTAGCAATCGTGTTTAAAAGTTTAGAGTAGATTGATGCTCCCTTGGAGCCACTAGTGTAACTGCTAGTGACATAGGACTTCAAGTTAATGAAAGGTTGGGGAGAACTACTTGGCATCATATTTTGTATTGTTTCTGATCCCAGAGTTAACGAATCCTTTTCATTTTTTATTCTTTCTTATTTCCTCTGTTCCAGTTCTTTAGTGATTTAATGAAATATTTTACCTTGCTACTGGTATATGTCTGATCGGTGGTCATAAGAATGTCAGGTATCTATTATTTATTTTCATCTAGAACTTTGTTGATGTTATGGAAATATATTTCATGACTGTAGTTAGAGATTTACACTAACCCTATCCTATCTTTTGATATTTTCTTTGTTGGAGACAAGAAGTGCTTGCAGGAAACCCATTATCATCAAATTTTTGGAGGTTGATGAATTAAAACTAGCTATCCCCTCAAAATAAAAATTCACCCTCCCAACTAAGTTAATCTTGCATCGTCGTGATCTGACTACCAGATGCTTGGAGGCTAGGAGATATCTCTCTCTAGTAAACCTCTTCAGGTGAAGTTGGTTGGTACTCTGGTACCCAATGACAACTCTCTCCCTATTGGAAAGGCTGTCACAAAGTCATGTCAACAGAACTAATTGATAGAAACTTTCTTTGCCTATATAGTTCCAATGAAGTGCATTAAAAACATAATCATTTCTCTACATCCAACATAAATCGCATCCACATGCTTGCAACATCTAATACATCCAATCCATACTTTACGCATCAAGATGCTACTTTCCTTTACACAAGTTATCATAAGAAATTAGGTCAACCTATTAAGACTTCCACAATGCACAAACAATTACATAGAATCTTGCTAAGATACACACAGTACCATACACAAGTAATTAAAAAATAAAAAATCATCAGTTACGTGCCAAGATCTATAATTCACTCTTGCCAATAATTAAGCATGTTACACCTCTATGATCAACCCCAAATAGGTCTTCTCTACCCTACACGCCTCAGTTGACATCATCAAGAATCTAGTGACACAAGAATCATAAAGAATGTTCTCCCATGTATCTTCTATCATAATCCTCTGTCACTTCACTATAAGTAGTCTTTACCAAAACAAAAACAACTCATGCAAACAATAATATCAAATCCAACAACCTTAGATATAATGTGTACATACTTCCCTCTACACAACTCCATGCTCACATATACTAAAATCACTGTACACTTTTCGTACACAACTGTCAATATTTCTTGTACCTATGATAACTAGTCTTTTGTAAACTTCTAATGCATACAATTGAAACATATGTTGATATAAATGAAAATCATGAATTTCAACACCTCAAACAACAACAATTCCAACAATCCTAGCATTTAAAACCACATATGCCTTATCCACCAATCCCTCGCCTAGGGCTTTCATTGTTAACATCAATTATCCCTATCATCTATAACAAGTTGAACCCCTTAATTGATCTAAGAAATTATCATATAGATTCCTCCTTTGATATTCAATCTATCCTGAGTGCTTTCTCAAAGGAACCATCTCAAATTATAATGAATTTTGAGAAAACATAAATACAAAAAATAGGGCACTGGGATAAAATTTAAAATTCTTTTTAATTCTACTCAATTACATATTAACTCAATTTTTAATTCTTTTTAATTCAACAACCCTTCACCGACTGAAACCCCCAAAAATGCATACAAATTGTCTAAGATTCGCCTTAAAAACAATTAGGATAGTGAGAAGATGAACTTACAACTTTTATGCTAGAAACCCTAATCAATATTGCTGAAAAATCATGAATCATTGTCTTAGATCGCCAAAGTATAAAAAAATCACCTCTTTTTTCTTTTGTGAATCAAAAAGATCATTACTTCTACTATAAATCACCAAAAATGCAAAATAAAATAGTTGTTATTGTCATTAATTCTTCACCCACCTAAGAAAATGATCTTAGATTGATTTGAAATGAATTTGAATAATAGCCATTGATTTTCTTGATCAGACAGCGTAGATTAGTCACTCTTATATTAACCATCGACCTAGCTTACACCACATCCCACATGTCATCAAATTTGGTCCCACTGATTACAAGCTCACTGCACACCCCTAGACACGTGGCATCATCACATTGAATCACGATCATTAAAATTCCTAACAACTTTGATCACATATCAACAACAATCGTCAATCTTGGCCGATATTTATTTGACAATCAACACCGATTCCCTTTCTCTTTTGACTTAAAACTCAAGAAACATTAACACTTAGACATAAGATCACCACTAAAATTTGAACGTGTAGAAAGATGGTCCATTAGTAGCATGAAAGATAACTAATCGCAAACCACAACTGCGGGAAAGAAAATCCACAATCCTTTAGCTACTCAATTTATGCCAGGTGTCACCTTCTTGCATATTCATGGTCAACTCTGGCGGTTACATTTTTTATTGCGAGAACGCAAACTCTCAAGAAAATGATAAATATTAGTTGAAACATTGGCCATCACCATGACACTAATAATAAAACCAAATCATAACCATGACATAAACCTTGACGTCGCGGGTTAAAACAAAAGGGACCGCTGAGATGAAAAATATGTTATACCTAACAAAAAAAACCATGGGGCTGAGAACATAAAATCACTGAACCTAGATAATTATAAATCACGAACTGCTACCATGAAAACAAGACCCATCAATAAGTGGCATAGAAAGGAAAACAAGCATTTAGGTTTTAAATAAAAATAAAAAAACTTTTCGCAAAATTCTTTAAACCCTAAATGCTAAGACCTTCTTCAAAGACAAACAAGACCACCACTATAATGCAAAGGCACTAAAACTACCAAATTTTGCAAAGGAAAAAACAAGCAACACAAGTGGCTCTAGTTGGGGATGTTCATGACTACTGGAATGATGTGAGGACTGCAAAAACTAATAGAAGTGAAGACCACTCACAGAGCTCAAAAATCAGACAGAACAACAACAAAGGGAAACTTATGATACAAAATATACACCCTAACTATTATTCATGGAGAAGGGATACTTCAAGAGAACTAGTGTTTCAATAATTATCCATGAACATGAAATTCAAGAATGTTTCCAACCATTTCTCTGAGATAATAGGAATCCTCTTCCCATTTACTATGAATAGCATATGGCCCCAACCAGATTGGATAAAATCTTCCATGCTTACCTTTATCAACCAATCTATCATTCCACATTAGCACAAAATCATTAGCTTCAAAATTTCTAGTATTCACCCTCTTGTTAGTAAGCCCCTTAACCTACAACTAGAGTTTGGAATTCCTATCATTAGCTTCTCTTCTAATGTCATCTAACTCTATCAAATCATCCATTGTTAACTGCATTTCATCTTCTATTTCATCATCATATGTTTGAACAAACCTATACATCTTTGTAAGTTTATTTTGAGGTAACCTAGCCTGTATCCCACACACCAAGTCAAAATATGCACATCCAATATCCCTCTTTATAGTTACCTTGTCTACCCAAAAAACTAGGGCTAGTTTAGAATCCCAAGCCTTCTTATTTTTATCTAGGATTCTCTTAATGATCTTCATCAATATCTTATTACTTGATTCTACTTGTCCATTACCTTGTGGGCAGTACAGTGATGAGTATGATGTCTGGATTCTAAACTTGTTGCAAAATTCACTATATTCATATGACCTAAAGAAAATTGCATTGTCAGACACTATCCTCTCAGGACACCCAAACCTTGTCATAATATTATTCATCAAGAAGTCTATCACCACCTTACTAGTTTCTTTTCTGGTTGGTATTTCTTCCACCCACTTTGTAAAATAATTTATGGCCACCAAAATCCATGAATGGTCTCCACTAGATTTAGTTACAATTTCTCCAGTAATATCAATGCCCTGCTATTGAGAATGGGCTTGTATCTCAACTCGTTTTAGAGGCAAATTTCCTGAAAACTGTTAGTAATAACTGAGAGGGGTGGGGGCAGTGAATCAATGGCCTCAAATTTATACTTTAATAAATAACCACCAATAAAATAAACCTTAGATTATTAAGTCCCTACAAGATGCATGCCATGAAATACTAATAATGATTTAACTGTCTGACGGTTTTCCTTTTCTGATCTTATTCTCCTTGATTACTGATAAGCAGTAAAAACTATTTACCAACACTCAGTAAATATGTAGAGTATACCGATCAATCCAGAAATGCATATGTGAAATGTAAAATAGTAAAGTAATAAACCACACACACATAACACATGGATTTTAACGTGGAAACCCTGTTAAGGGAAAAACCACTGGGACCGGTATCCTAAATATTCACTCTTCTGAAGTGAGCCCTGTTAGGAGCCAACCATGTTAAAGGTTACAAACACACTGTTAGGTGTGACCTTGTTAGAGGATTTTATACATAGAGGTTGTCACTTAGTATCTGGCATCTATTTTCTACCATCCTTGAGTCAGCCTCCTTCTTAGACTATCAATAGGCTTTAAGAAAATCTTGCTACCATACTTGAATCAACCTTCTTCTTAGAATTTCAATAGGTATCTGGAAAGTCCAATGCTACTTTCAGGAATCAACCTTTTTGGTACTCCTTGGGATATACCTCAATATATAGAAGTCTGTTAAGTCTTGCTCTATTAAGAGACTTGATCTTCAATGGTTAAACTGAAACACAATGACCTATTTCTGATGCAACTTTGAATTGCAGATTTTTAGATCTATTTAAGTACATTACCTCTCTGATCAATGTATCAATTCAATTCTTTGTGCTCCACACTTTCTGCTCTGTTATGTTGTGCTTCACTGTTCATCGATGTTTGCAGAATTCTTCAGCTCTCCTTCAACTTGATTGATCACGAGTGTAGGAAGTTATCCTTCATTAGTTTCTCTTCAAAATCCTCTTTCTATTCATCACCTTCATCCCCTTTTTTTTTAATTTGGAAATGAATTAATCTTGTCTCTTATATAGACATGATATTCATTGTTTCTTGATTCTTTCCATGAAAAAAAATCCAGCCAATTTGATTTAAAGCATAACTCCTGATTTATCTCATAGTTATCTTTATACCAACTATACAAATCTTCTTTAAATCAATCACTTAACTCTGGTTGAATAAAATAATTAAAACAACTAGTTAAGTCTATTTTTAGCTCTTGCCAGCTAGATATTTTGTCATTTTCTAAACTCTCTATTTTGTTGATCAACACTATAATTAGTTGTCGGTAACAACTGCCAGTTCCATCGCTGTGACTCCAGTCAGCTTCAGGATCTCCGTCTGTTAGGCATCATTGGATTTTAATCGTCGAGAAACTCTGTTCTCAGCTCTTCGGGCATCTTGCAATTTTTCTTCGTCAGGAAACATTGTCTTCTACTCGTCAGGTATCACTGTGACTTTGGTTCTTTGCCTTTACTGATGGTGTGCACTCTGTTAGTGTTATCAGCCAATTAGTAAATACTTGACTTTTATGCATTTCTGAAAGTATAATCTTTGTTTCATTGATTCTCTGAAGTCTTTGGCATTATATATATGACCGTATAGATGATATCAGGTTGACATCAATGAAAATACAAACCATTACCTGATTTAATGTCTTGCATTATCTTAAACTTAACATTATCAAACATTCAATCAGTTACATGTCATCAATATCTCCCTTTGGCATTAATGGAAACAAACTTATATTATCATACTATACTATTGCTAATACAATATGAAATATAATTGTTGAGATTCATCAAACTACCAATCTTTGTTTGATAACTGATAAAAATGTCTGACTGTCGGTAAGCTCTGAGTTAGCTTAGATTTGATTCTTGCAGCTTTCTATGTTTTTTTATTGTAATGTGTTGTGTCCTTTCCTTGTGTCAATATCTCTCTTTTGACTGTTCTTCTTCTTTGATGTTTCTGTCTCTTGTCAGAAACTCTATCTATGGATATAATCTCTCCCTGTTGGAGTAACCTGATAATGGATAATCTTTCTTCTTTTTTTGAAGACTATGATAATATGGAAACTTTCTCTCCCTTTGACAACAATGCAAAACAAATATCTCATAGATATCTGACATTAATGTCAAGTGATCTTTTCTTTCCATCCATAATATATTCCTTGAATTTCCCTTATCCATCAGCAATACAACCATATGCTCTGGTGCTCAGTTCTTATATATACGTGTTTGTATATAGATGTAGCTTTGAAGTTCATCTTTTTTCTTGCATCAACATGCATGATATTCTAATTATATAGCCTGATGCAGCCTTTAGTATTTTACTAACAGGTAGACAAGGGTTTTACCCCTAGTCTCTTTCTCAAGTACTCAAATGTATCCTTAGGCAGTGGCTTGGTGAAGATATCAGCTAATTGTTCTTTTGATTGCACATACTCAAGTATCACCACTTTTTGTTGAACTTGTTCTCTTAAATAATGATACTTGATTGCAATGTGTTTAGTCTTGGAATGCATGACTGGATTCTTGGAAATGTTTATTACATTGGTGTAATCACAATAGATAATCATTGGTTCTAAGATATTCATATGCATACCTTCCAGCAACTGTTTGATCCATGCAATATTTGAGTAGTTTGCAGTAGCAACAACATATTCTTCTTTTGGAGTAGACAGAGAGATGCATCCTTGATTCTTACTAGTATATGTGACAAGTCTGTCACCCATTAAGAATGCTCCTCCAGTTGTGCTCTTCCAGTCATCAAGATTTCCAGCCCAATCAGCATCGGCAAACACCTTAAGTTCAAATTTTCCTTCTCTTCTATACCATAAGCCAAATTTCTCAGTATTCTTTAGATATCTTAAAATTCTTTTTACAACAGTCATATGTGATTCCCTAGGGTTAGCAGAAAATCTAGCAACAATTCCTATTGCATGTGCAATATCTGGTCTAGTGTGTACAAAATACATGAGTTTTCCAATAATTGATCTATATCAAGTCTGATTTACCTCCGTTGTCTTGTCTTCCTTTGTTAACTTACATCGAGTAGCCATCAATGTTCCAAGTGGTTTGGAATCTTCCATCTTGAATATTTTCAGGACCTGTTTGATGTATTTGGACTGTGTAATGAAAATACCTTCACTTTGTTGAATGATCTGTAGACCAAGAAAGAACTTGATCTCTCCAAAAATTGACATCTCGAATTCTTTTCTCATCTCATCAGCAAATGATTTGCATAGCATATCATTGCCTCCAAATATGATGTCATCAAAAAATATTTCTGCAATCAAAGTGTTAGCATCAATATCTTCCTTTAAATAAAGATTATTTTTTTCACTAGTCCTTATGAATCCAATACTTATTAGATAGGAATGAAGTCCTTCATACCAGGCTCTAGGAGCTTGTTTTAATCCATACAAGGCTTTACGAAGTCTACATACCATGTTCCTCTTGTCTAGATCTACAAACCCTTCTGGTTTCTCAATGTATACCTCTTCTTCAAGTATTCCATCCATTTAGGAATGCTGACTTGACATCTATTTGATATACTTTAAATCCTTTGTATGCAGCATAAGCAAGTAGTATTCTTACTCCTTCTAGACTAGAAAAAGGTGCAAAGGTCTCTCCATAGTCTATACCTTCTTCTTGTACATACCCCTTGCATACTAGTCTTGCATTGTTCCTTGTGACTTCTCAATTTTTGTTCAGCTTATTCCTGAATATCCATTTTGTACCGATGACATTATTGTCATTTGGTCTTGGCACAAGTGACCATGTCTTTTTCTTTTCAATCTGCTCAATCTCATCATTCATAGCATTTATCCATTCTTCATTATCTAGTGAAGCATTGACAGATTTTGCCTCAAACTCACAAATTAAACAATTTGAGGTTAAAGACTTACTTCTTGTTCTTGTACCAGCTTTCTTATCTCCTATGATCTGGATCTCTGGATGGTTCCTTCTTACATATCTTGCAAGTATAGGTACATCTCTTTGTGTATTATCTTGATTATTATTTTGATCTCCATTTTGTTCTTCATTACCTTGCACATTATCTTGATCATTATCCTGACCGTCGATAACAGTAGTCTGACCGTCGGTTGCAACATTTTTTTGTTCTGTAATTAAGCATTGTTTCTTAGGCAGAGTGTTGGGTTCTTCACAATATACAAACTTCTTGTATTCCTCTAGTTCTTTTGTGCTTTCCAGCTCATTCTTTTCTGCAAATTCATCAATCTTTACATTTGCACTTTCAATTATTTTGTTAGAAGCCTTGATAAGACATTTAAAAGATTTGTTTTTGGTAGAATACCCCAGAAAAATACCTTCATCACTTTTGGCGTCAAGATTTCCATTTCTATTATCCTTTAAGACATAACATTGACTACCAAAGATCTTGAAGTAACTTACATTGGGTGTTTTACCACACCATAGCTCATAAGGTGTCTTCTTTGTGTCCTTCTTATGTTGTACTATGTTAAGTGTATAGATAGCAGTGCTGACAGCTTCCCTCCAGAAGATTTTGGTGATGCCTTTCTCTATCATCTGTGTTCTTGCACAATCAACTATTGATCTGTTCCTTCTCTCAGCAATCCCATTTTGCTGTGGTGTTCTTGGTGCATAAACCTATCTTTTTATACCATGCTCATTACAAAAATTAGTGAATTCATCTGATATAAATTCTCCTCATCTATTTGATCTCAAATATTTCAAATCCTTACCGCTTTGTTTTTCTACCATAGCCTTATACCATTTAAACATCTTGAATGCTTTAGATTTATCTTTTAAAAACATAACTGTCATCATTCTAGAGTAATCATCAACAAAAAGAATAAAATATCTATCTCCATAATAGCTCTTTGTCCTCATAGCACCACATAAATTAGTATGGACTAATTCTAGAATATCATCAGATGTATGGGTTTTATTTTTGAAACTAGAATTTGTCATTTTACCTTTTTGACAATTTTTGCACATGATGTTGTCTGGTTTTGTCATCGTTGGTAAGCCCCTTACATTTCTTCTTCTGCTTATCTTTATCATGTTGCCAAAATTCACATGACACAAGCTTTTGTGCCACAACCATATGTCTTTGTTTCTAGTCATTAAGCAAGTGGTGTTAGTAGCATTCAGATAGAATAAATTACTTTTAATAAGTTCACTGGTACCAATTAGTTTTCGTGATTCATTGAAGATCTTTGCCTTATTGTTCTCAAATGCTACTCTGTGACCTAAATTATTCAGCTGAGAAAAACTCAATAGATTATAATTCAATCCTTTTACCCAATAAGCATTTTCACATTTAATTAGGTTATTCAACATTATAGTTCCTTTACCTTCTACTGGACAAGGTGTATCATTACCCATTCTTACTGAACCACCATTGTAAAACTCAAAATGTTAAAATTTCCTTTGTCACTAGTCATGTGGTGAGTGCAGCCACTATCTACAATCTAGATGTCATTCTTTTTAACCTTAGATATGAGTGCAATTTCTACATACCTTTCATCTTCATCTGAATCATCCTTTACAGCTACAAATACCATCTTGATGTATTCATTAGATTCGGTGTCAGTATCATCATCTTTTCAAGTAGCTAGGTAGCTAGCCTTCTTGTCTTTATCCCTGTAGTTTTGGGTATCTCTTCTTTTTGATTGTCGGTAACCTCTGTAATATTTGTTATCAACTTTGTCATATTTCTTCTCAAAAGGTCTGTCATTACTTATGTCCTCTTTTCTTCTGTTAGGACATCTTGCAGCAAAGTGTCCAATCTCTTTACAATTAAAGCATACAAGTGGTAACTTGCCTTTGTATTTACCTTTGCCTCTCTGCACTCTTCTAGCCATAAGTGTTTCTATTTAATCTAAATCTTCTTCTTCACTTTCACTTTCACTATCTTTTCTAGATGAGTATCTATTACTGGATTTGCTTATTTTCATAGAAGACTTAAATGTAGACTCTAAGTTTGGTAAGACACTATTGTCAAAGTTATTAATTTCAAATGAAATCAGTCTACCAATTAAACTATAAAGAGTAACTATGTTGTTTTCTACTGCTCTCATTTCTTGAATGGCAGAAACTCTAATAGCATATACAAGCAATAAGGTTCTTAAGATTTTACTTACCACTGTCTCCTCTTCCAGTGTACCTCCAACACCTCGTATAGCATTGACTACTTCTTTTATTCTTGTGTTGTACTATGTGATGCTTTCTCCTTCTTTCATTATGAGATCATCAAATTTTCCTCTAAGAATTTATGCCTTGGCTCTCAAAACATTTGTATCACCTCCATGTATGAGCTTCAGTTTGACCTACATTTTCTTTACAGTTTTGCAATCCTTGACATCTTCAAATTCAACATCGAAGAGTGAGGAAGAAAGCTCTATAACCATGCAGTTATGCTCATGCTTCTCTCTCAATTGATCTACTGTCAAAGATCCTGTAGGAAACACATATTCAGTATCTAGGAATTGAGTAATATCATTACCAAAACCTGATAAATGGAGTCTTATCCTACTTTTCCATGAAGCAAAGTTTTCTTTGTTCAACTTGGGCACATCTCATCTGTTCATCTTGTGATCCTGACTTAGGTCTTGAAACCTTCCTTCTAAGCACACAAGCTCTGATACCAATTGTTAATAATAACTGAGAGGGGTGGGGTTGGCGAATCAGTGGCCTCAAATTTATCCTTTAATCAATAACCACCATTAAAATAAACCTTAGATTATTAAGTCCCTACAAGATGCATGCCATGAAATACTAATATTGATTTAACTGTCTGTCGATTTTCCTTTTCTGACCTATATTCTCCTTGACTACCGATAAGCAGTAAAAACTATTTACCGACACTTAGTAAATATGCAAAGTATACCAATCAATCTAGAAATGCATATGTAAAATGTAAAACAGTAAAGTAATAAACCATACACACATAACACATGGATTTTAACATGGAAACCCTGTTAAGGTAAAAAACCACTGGGACTGGCACCCCAAATTTTCACTCTTCTTAAGTGAGCTGTGTTAGGAGCCAACCCTGTTAAAGGTTACAAAAACACTGTTAGGTGTGACCATGTTATAGGATTTTATACATAGAGGTTGTCACTTAGTATCTGGTATCTATTTGATACCATCCTTGAGTCAACCTCCTTCTTAGACTGTCAATAGGCTTTAGGCAAATCTTGCTACCATCCTTGAATCAGCCTTCTTCTTAGACTGTCAATAAGTAACTGGCAAGTCCAATGTTACTTTCATGATTCAACCTTTTTGGCACTCCTTGGGATGTACCTCAATATATAGAAGACTGTTAAGCCCTACTCTGTTAAGAGACTTGATTCTTCAATGGTTAAACTGAAACATAATGACCAGTTTCTGATGCAACTTTGAATTGCAGATTTGCAAATCTATTTAAGTACATTACCTCTCTTATTAATGTATCAATTCAATTCTTTGTCCTCCACACTTTCTACTCTGTGATGTTGTACTTCACTGTTCATCGGTGTCTGTAGAATTCTTTAGCTCTCCTTCATCTTGATTCATCAGGACTATATGAAGTTATCCTTCATCAGTTTCTCTTCAAAATCCTCTTTCTATTCATCCCCTTGCTCCCCTTTTTTTGTGATTCAGAAATGAATTAATCTTGTCTCTTATATAGACATGATATTCACCATTTCTTGATTCTTGGCATGAAAAAAAATCCAGCCAATTTGATTTAAAGCATAACTCATGATTTATCTCGTAGTTATCTTTATGCCAACTATACAAATCTTCTTTAAATCAATCACATAAATCTGGTCAAATAAAATAATGAAAACAACTAGTTAAGTCTTTCTTTAGCTCTTGCTAGCTAGATATTTTATCATTTTTTGAACTCTCTATTCTGTCGATCAACTTTTCAATTAGTTGTTAGTGACAACTGGCAGTTCCATCGGTGTGACTCCAGTTAGCTTCAGGATCTCCGTCCGTCGGGCATCATTGGATTTTACTCATCAGGCAACTTTGTTCTCAGCTCGTTGGGCATCCTGTGATTTTTCTTTGTTGGAAAACAATGTCTTTTTCACGTTGGGTATCACTGTGACTTTGGTTCTTTGCCTATACCGATGGTGTGCACTCCATCAGTGTTATCATTCACTTAGGGAATACTTGACTTTTATGCATTGCTAAAAGCATAATATTTGTTCCATTGATTCTCTGAAATCTTTGGCATTATATACATCACCATATAGATGATATAAAGTTGAAATCAATGAAAATACAAACCATTAACTAATTTAATGTCTTGCATTATCTTCAACTTAACATTATCAAACATTCAATCAGTTACATGTCATCAATCTCTCCCTTTGGCATTGATGGCAACAAACTTATATCATACTATACTATTTCTAACACAATATGAAATACAATTGTTGAGATTCATCAAACTACTAATCTTTGTTTGATAACCGATAAAAATGTCTAACCGCCGGTAAGCTCTAAGTTAGCTTAGATTTGATTCTTGCAGCTTTCTATGTTTTTTTGTTCTGATGTGTCACATCCTTTCCTTGTGTCAATATATCTCTTTTGACTGTTCTTCTTATTTGATGTTTTTGTCTCTTTTCAACAGCTCTCCCTATGGATATAATCTCTCCCTATTCGAGTAATCTGATGATGGATAATCTTTCTTCTTTTTCTGAAGACTGTGATAATATGGAAACTTTATCTCCCTTTGACAACAATGCCAAACAAATATCTCACAGATATCTGAAATTAATGTCAAGTGATCTTTTATTTCCATCCATAATATATTCCTTGAATTTCCCTTATCCATCAGCAATATAATAATATGTTGTGGTGCTCAGTTATGATATATACATGTCTATATATAGATGTAGCTTTGAAGTTCATCTTTTTTCTTGCATCAACATGAATGATATTCTGATAATATATAGGTTGATGTAGCCTTCAATCTTTTACTAACTGGTAGACAAGGGTTTGACCCCTAGTCTCTTTCTCAAGTACTCAAATGTATCCTTGGGCAGTGGCTTTGTGAAGATATCAACTAATTGTTCTTTTGATTGCACATACTCAAGTATCACCCCTTTTTCTTGAATTTGTTCTCTTAAATAATGATACTTGATTGCAATGTGTTTAGTCTTAGAATACATGACTAGATTCTTGGAAATGTTTATTGCACTGGTGTTATCACAATAGATAACCACTGGTTCTGAGATCTTCATATGCATACCTTCCAGCAACTGTTTGATCCATACAATATTTGAGTAGTTTGCAGCAGCAACAATATATTGTACTTCTGTAGTAGACTGAGAGATGCATCCTTGCTTCTTTCTAATCCATGTGACAAGTCTATCACCCATAAAGAATGCTCCTTCATTTGTGCTCTTCTGGTCACAGAGATTTCCATCCCAATCAGTGTCGGTAAACACCTTAAGTTCAAATTTGCCTTCTCTTCTATACCATAAGCCAAATTTCTCAATATTCTTCAGATATCTTATAATTATTTTTACAGCAGTCATATGTGATTCCCTGGGGTTAGCAAAAAATCTAGCAACAATTCCTACTGCATGTGCAATATCTGGTCTAGTGTGTACAACATACATGAGTTTTCCAATCATTGATCTATACAAAGTCTGATTTACCTCTTTTGTCTTGCCTTCCTTTATTAACTTACATCCAACAGCCATCGGTGTTCCAACTGGTTTGGAATCTTCCATCTTGAATATTTTCAGGACCTCTTTGATGTATTTGGACTATGTAATGAAAATACCTCCACTTTGTTGAATGATCTGTAGACCAAGAAAAAACTTGATCTCTCCATACATAGACATCTTGAATTATTTTCTCATCTCATTAGCAAATGATTTGCATAGCATATCATTGCCTCCAAATATGATGTCATCAACAAATATTTCAGCAATCAAAGTGTTAGCATCAGTATCTTCCTTTAAATAAATATTACTGGTTTCACTAGTCCTTATGAATCCAATACTTATTAGATAGGAATTAATTCATTCATACCAGGCTCTAGGAGGTTGTTTTAATCCATACAAGGCTTTGTGAAGTCTACATACCAGTTCCTCTTGTCTAGATCTACAAACCCTTTTGGTTGCTCAATGTATACCTCTCCTTCAAGTATTTCATTTAGGAATGTTAACTTGACATCCATTTCATATAATTTGAATCCTTTGTATGCAGCATAAGCGAGTACTATTCTTACTCCTTCTAGCCTAGCAATAGGTGCAAAGGTCTCTCCATATTCTATACCTTCTTCTTGTGCATACCCCTTGCATACTAGTCTTGCCTTATTCCTTGTGACTTCTCTATTTTCATTCAGCTTATTCTTGAATATCCATTTTGTACCGATGACATTCTTGTCATCTGGTCTTGACACAAGTGACCATGTCTTGTTCTTTTCAATCTGCTCAATCTCATCATTCATAGCACTTATCCCTTCTTCATTATCTAATGCAGCATTGACAGATTTTGGCTCAAACTCGCAAATTAAACAATTTGAGGTTAAAGACATACTTCTTGTTCTTGTACCAGCTTTCTTATCTCCTATGATCTAGATCTCTGGATGGTTCCTTCTTACATATCTTGCAAGTACAATTACATCTCTTTGTGTATTAGCTTGATTATTATTTTAATGTTCATTATGTTCTTCATTACCTTGCACATTATCTTGATCATTATCCTGACCGTCGGTAATAATATTCTGACCATTGGTTACAACATTTTGTTGTTCTAGAATTAAGCATGGTTTCTCAGGTAGAGTGTTGGGTTCTTCACAATATACAAACTGGTTGTAGTCCTCTGGTTCTTTTATGCTTTCCAGCTCATTCCTTTCTACAAATTCATCAATCTTTACATTTGCACTTTCAATTATCTTATTAGAAGCCTTGATAAGACATTTAAAAGCTTTGCTTTTGGTACAATACCCCAGAAATATACCTTCATCACTTTTAGCATCAATCTTTCCATTTCTATCATCGTTTAAGACATAACATTGACTACCAAATATCTTGAAGTAACTTACATTGGGTGTTTTACCATACCATAGCTCATAAGGTGTCTTCTTTATGTCCTTCTTTAGTTGTACTCTATTAAGTGTATAGACAGCAGTGCTGACAACTTCCCTCTAGAAGATTTGGATGATGTCTTTCTCTATCACCAATGTTCTTGCACAATCAACTATTGATCTGTTCCTTCTCTCAACAATCCCATTTTGTTGTGGTCTTCTTGGTGCATAAACCTATCTCATTATACCATGCTCATTACAAAAATTAGTGAATTCATCTGATATAAATTCTCCTCCTCTGTCTGATCTCAAACATTTCAAATCCTTACCACTTTTTTTTTCTACCATAGCCTCATACCATTTAACCATCTTGAATGCTTCAGATTTATCATTTAGAAATATAACTGTCATCATTCTAGATTAATCATCAACAAAGAGAATAAAATATCTATCTCCATAATATCTCTTTGTCCTCATAGGTCCACATAAATCAGTATAGATTAATTCTAGAATATGATCAGATGTATGGGTTTTACTTTTGAAACTAGACTTTGTCATTTTACCTTTTTGACAATTTTTGCACATGATGTTTTTTGGTTTTGTCATCATTGGTAAGCCTCTTACATTTCTTCTTCTGCTTATCTTTATCATGTTGTCAAAATTCACATGAAACAATCTTTTGTGCCACAACCATATGTCTTCATTTATAGTCATTAAGAAAGTGGTGTTAGTATCATTAAGATAGAATAAGTTACCTTTAGTCAATTCACGGGTACCAATCAGTTTTCCTGATTCATTGAAGATCTTTTCCTTCTTGTTCTCAAATGCTACTCTGTGACCTAAATTATTCAGCTGAGAAACACTCAACAGATTATAATTCAATCCTTTTACCCAGTAATAATTTTCATATTTAATCAGGTTATTCAACATTATAGTTCCTTTACCTTCAATCGCACAAGGTGTATCATTACCCATTCTTATTGAACCACCATTCTAATACTCAAAAGTGTTAAACTTTTCTTTGTCACCGGTCATGTGGTGAGGGCAGCCACTATCTATAATCTAGATGTCATTCTTTCTAACCTTAGATATGAGTGCAGTTTCTACATACCTTTCATATTCATCTAAATCATCCTTTACAGCTACAAATACCATCTAGATGTCTTCATTATATTTGGTGTCAGTATCATCATCTTTGCAAGAAGCTAGGTAGCTAGCCTTTATCCTTGTAGTCTCGGGTATCTCTTCTTTCTGATTGTCGGTAACCTCTATAATCTTTGTTATCACCTCTGTCAGATTTCTTCTCAAAAGGTCTATCATTACTTCTATCCTCTTTTCTTCTGTTAGGACATCTTGCAGAAAATTGTCCAATCTCTTTACAATTAAAGCATACAAGTGGTAACTTGCCTTTTTATTTACCTTTGCCTCTCTACACTCTTCTAGCCATAAGTGCTTCTATTTCATCTATATCATCTTCTTCACTTTCACTTTCACTATATTTTCTAGATGAGTGTCTATTACTGGATTTTATTATTTTCATAGAAGACTTAAATGCAAACTCTAAGTTTGGTAGTACACTATTGTCAAAGTTATTCATTTCAAATAAAATCAGTCTACCAATTAAACTATCAAGAGTAACTATGTTGTTTGCTACTACTCTCATTTCTTGAATGGCAGAAACTCTAATAGCATATACTGGCAATAATGTTCTTAAGATTTTACTTACCACTTTCTCCTCTTCAAGTGTACCTCCAGCACCTCATATAGCATTGACTACTTCTTTGATTCTTGTGTTGTACTGTGTGATGTTTTCTCCTTCTTTCATTCTGAGATCATCAAATTTTCCTCTAAGGCTTTCTGCCTTGGCTCTCAGAACATTTGTATCACCTCCATGTACAAGCTTGAGTTTGTCCCACATTTTCTTTGTAGTTTTGCAATCCTTGACATCTTCAAATTCAGCATCGGAGAGTGAGTAAGAAATCTCTATAACCATGCAGTTATGCTCATGCTTCTCTCTCAATTTATCTAATGTCAAAGCTCCTGTAGGAAACACATATTCAATATCTAGGAATTGAGTAACATCATTACCAATACCTGATAAGTGGATTCTTATCCTGCTTTTCCATGAAGCAAAGTTGTCTTTGTTCAACTTGGGCACATCTCATCTGTTCATCTTGTGATCCTGACT
>MU228071.1:2688576-2704608 GCA_018584345.1 Thuja plicata
ATCTAGGAATTGAGTAACATCATTACCAATACCTGATAAGTGGATTCTTATCCTGCTTTTCCATGAAGCAAAGTTGTCTTTGTTCAACTTGGGCACATCTCATCTGTTCATCTTGTGATCCTGACTTTGGTCTTGAAACCTTCCTTCGAAGCACACAAGCTCTGATACCAATTGTTAGTAATAACTGAGAGGGGGGGGTAAATCAGTGGCCTAAACTTCATCCTTTAATCAATAACCACCAATCAAATCAACCTTAGATTATTAAGTCCCTACAAGATGTATGCCATAAAATACTAATAATGATTTAACTGTGTGTCAGTTTTCCTTTTCTGACCTTATTCTCTTTGATTACCGATAAGCAGTACAAACTATTTACCGACACTCAGTAAATATGCAAAGTATACCGATCAATCTAGAAATGCATATGTGAAATGTAAAATAGTAAAGTAATAAACCATACACACATAACACATGGATTTTAACATGGAAACCCTGTTAAGGGAAAAAACCACTGGGACCGGTACCCCAAATTTTCACTCTTCTGAAGTGAGCCCTGTTAGGATCCAACCCTATTAAAGGTTACAAACACACTATTAGGTGTGACATTGTTATAGGATTTTATACATAGAGGTTGTCACTTTGTATCTAGCATCTATTTGCGACCATCCTTGAGTCAGCCTCCTTCTTAGACTGTCAATAGGCTTTAGGAAAATCTTGCTACCATCCTTGAATCAACCTTCTTCTTAGACTGTCAATAGGTATCTGGCAAGTCTAATGCTACTTTTATGAATCAACCTTTTTGGCACTCCTTGGGATGTACCTCAATATATAGAAGACTATTAAGTCCTTCTCTTTTAAGAGACTTAATGCTTCAATGGTTAAACTGAAACACAATGACCTGTTTCTGATGCAACTTTGAATTGCATATTTTCATATCTATTTAAGTACACTACCTCTATGATCAATCACTTAACTCTGGTCGAATAAAACAATGAAAACAACCAGCTAAGTCTATCATTAGCTCTTTCCATCTAGATATTTTTTCATTTTCTAAACTCTCTATTATGTCAGTCAACTCTGCAATTAGTTGTCAGTGACAATTGCCAGTTCCATCGGTGTGACTCCAGTCAGCTTTGGGATCTCCGTTTGTCAGGCATCATTGGATTTTACTCATCGGGAAAATTTATTCTCAGCTTGTCGGGCATCCTGTGATTTTTCTTCATCGGGAAACACTGTCTTCTTCTCGTCGGGTATCACTGTGAATTTGGTTCTTTTCCTTTACTGATGGTGTGCACTCTGTCAGTATTATCAATCACTTAGTGAAGACTTGACTTTTATTCATTGTTGAAAGCATAATCTTTGTTCCATTATTTCTCTGAATCGTTTGGCATTATATACATGACCATACAGATGATGTCAAGTTGACATCAATGACAATACAAACCATTAACTAATTTAATGTCTTGCATTATCTTCAACTTAACATTATCAAACATTCAATTAGTTACATGTCATCAAAAACTTCAACTTTATAGAGAACCTCTAACATGCATCCCACCTTTTAAAAAGTTGATGTGTATCTTTAAAAATGGTAGGCCACCGAAACCCAACTCTCAAAATTGTATTTGCAGTGGTTTTGGCCATGTAATGTCCTCCACACACTCCACTATGCATTTTATTTAACAAATTTTTTTCTTGGACTTTGTCTACACATTTCAAAAACACACTATCAACAATTCTCCACCAAAGTTTACCACATATAATAGTGTTCTTGATAGGATGTAGTTTAAGTGTCATTTTCTTGTTTTCATCCATTCCTTCAAGACACTTCATTTTTTGTAGGTAGAAAATTATGTCAGTATACCAATCACATCCATCCATGTCACAGACATAAGCCCTATGTTCTTCTTCAACTTTATTGATCTAGTTAGCATCCAAATCACTTTGAGCCATCATATTTTCATCAATATTTAACTCTTGGATATGGTTGATCCACCTACATCTCCTCCCTATGACCTCTTGCTAGGTGAGGATATCTTTGACTACAACATTGGTTACATGAGAAAAAAATGTTTCTCCAAGTAAGTAACATCTGAAGTCTTTACAGCATTCACCAATGCATAAGCATTTTTTTCATTAATGCCATATTTTAATTCTACAGCCTGCAAGGATTTGCTGAAAAATGAATTTGGTTGCTCAAATCCCTAAGAATTCTTTTGAAACAAAAATACAACTATTTTGTGGAATGATGTAAAAGAAAATATTTGCATAGGTTTGGTATAATCCGGTGTCTTTAAAACTGGTGCATATTTTATAGATAGTTTAATCTCTTGGAAGGTTGCACTTGGATTTCCTTCCCAATCTATCTTGGCACCTTTCTTGAGCATCTTAGAAATAGGTATACTAATTTGTGAAAAATTATTCACAAATCTTCTCAAGAAATTTACTTTCCCAAAGAAAGACTAAATACCTTTTACATTTTTAGGCTGAGGTACTTTATCTATTGCTACCACCCTTTCTAGATCTATTTTCACTCCTTCAGAAACAATATGAACTAGAAATTTTCCCTCAGTCACTCCAAAAACACCATTTTTTGGGATTCAATGACACACCATACTCAATAGCCTTGAAAAATATTTTCTCTATGTGATTATAGTGCTCTGCCTCCTTTAAATAGGCAATAATTTCATCTTGGTATACAACAATAAAAATATTGATAAAATACGCAAAGGCAACATCCATGGCTCTTTGAAATGTTGCACCTAAATTTGTCAATCCAAAAGGCATCATAACATAAACATATGTCCCCCATGGAGTTATAGATTTTATTTTGTATTGTTCTGATTCCTTGACCATTACCTAGTTATATCCAGAAAAATCATCCATTATGGACATTAACTCACATCTTGTAACTCTTTGTAACAAGGCTTCCATGTTGGGAAAACCATAATTATCTTTCAATGAAGAAATGTTTAAATTTCAAATATCTACATAAAATATAATATCTTCATTATTATTCCTTACTAGTACAAGGTTTTAAACCCTTGATGAGTGTCTGATAGGTTTTATGATATCTGCATCTCTTAACTTCATCGACTCCTCTTGCATTTTGGGTGCTACATTAGGGTTAATAGGCCTCTTTTTTGCTTGAAATTTTTTGCATTTTATCTTAGAGGGATGGCATGTTGGAACAAGTCCTCTCTATAAGCCTTCAAATCATCATAAGACCAAGAAAAAATATGCCTAAACTTCCTCAATAGGTTTATCAACATTTGTCTCACTTTTGGTGACATTTTCTCACCAATATACACCCTCTTAGGTGCCTCTTGAGTACCAAGATTCACTTCCTCCAAATCACTTGGATCTATGACAACATCGATGCTCTTCATATTATCCCTATTGTCAAAACTTGTTTCCAACACTTGTTTATTTTTAACTGTATAACTTCATTACCAAATACAGTCTCCTTTCCATCAATATAAGCATTAAAATCTATTTCTTGGCCACTATATTCATCCTTACAATTAAGGAATCTCAAGATTGCTTGATCATCATTAAAAACCTACTAATTTACACATTATCAAGAATTGAAGCTCTTATTTTCACTTTGACCTTAGAAATACCTGCAAATGTTAGGTCATCAAGATTTAATGCAACATTGGCCAGTAAGTCATCCATCTTGTTATGACTTATATCCATCCATTCTATCCCAAAAGCATCAAAATTTTCTATCTCATCCCATACTACATTTTTGTATTGTTTCAATCTCTTATTATTTTATACATATGTATATCTGATTTGGGATACAACTATCTCAGAGTCTCCAACCACCCTGAAACACTTAATAACATGCTTTTCTACTATTTCCAATCCCAATAGAAATGCCCCATACTCTACCACGTTATTAGTACATGTGAAAGATAGAGTAAATGAAAAATTGTAAGTCCTTCCACTAGGTAAGATCAATAGAACACTTGCACCTGACCCCTCTTTTGAATTTGCACCATCAAAATACATGGTCCACAATTCCATCTCATTAGATAAATTCCTAACATTATCTCTCAGTAGTAAAGGTTGCCTCTTCTTATCTAATACCATTTCTTCCACTCTGAAAGCATTAATTTTAGTGTCTATAAAGAAATTCATGTTATCATTTACCTCCTCAATCATGTGAGATACCCTTGGTTATCTCTCAATATTCATATGCTTATAATTAATGTGGAAAGTAGAAAAAGATAAATCACACTACAAACTACCCCCCATATCAACATTCCACTTCCTAGATAGAAATATTCCATAATGAGATGGAATTTCAACTACCAATACACTCATTGCCAAATCCTTTTTAGGGAACGCAACTAACTTATAAGGAAAGGCCTTAATAGTACCTATAAAAAGCACCACTATAGAATCCAATGCACCACATCTACCCTGAGTTGTATCTACTTCCAAGCCTAGGGATTCTATGATCTTAAATGACATCACAATATTTGATGCACCAGAGTCAATCATGCAGTTCTTCACAATCCTTCCCTTAATAATAACACTCAAAAAAATGGATCAATATTTCCCAAATATGAATTCACAGTGCTATCAAAATACATCTGATGGATTTGAGAAGTAATACCCTCAATTTATTTGATCTTCTTTTCTTCCCTTTTCGCTTTTCCCTTAGCTAGACTAGACCCATTTACTTCCTCTATTTTTATAGATGGGGAACTCTTAACCCAGGCCATTTCCTTCTCTTTATGTTCATCTATCCGAATCATTTCTAAAAAAGGGACTTTTACAGTAATTTGTGAAAGCAACTGCAACATATCAATAAGAGTATAATTTGGCAATTTGAAAGATATACCTATTTTTATTCCTCTCTTTTGGACCCACTCTTTCTAGCATTTGTTTTTGATTCAATTCCTCTCCATTTGGTTTAGAAGACTTGTCAGAAACATTTTCCTTCATCTTGAATGAATTTTCTATTGATGGGACTTTTGATGGCCTCACCAAAAGGGGGGAGAGTTGTCACTGGGTACCGGAGTACCAACAAACTTTTCCTAAAGATCTTTACTAGAGAGAGAGCGGAAGGGGTAGCTTAGTTGGAAAATTAACTATTTGTGTTGAGGGGATAGCTCATTTTAACTCGTCAACCTTTCAGGAACTTCAAAGGACATGGAGGTTTCCTATAAGCACATTTATTTTTCCAAATAAAATATAAAAAGTCAGGCCGAGGTTAGAATAATCATATATCGATAGTCATATCATAATTCTCCAAAAACATTAAAAAAAAATCTCCAGATAAAAGAGCTAACAACAAATACTGAACGCATACATGATTATCAACCAAACATACATCAGTACTAGAGTAAAGTATTTTATCAAATAAATAAAGAACTGAAGCAAAGGACATAATGAAGCATACAACATGAAAGTATTCACTAACTTTAGAACTAGAAACAACATAAAGTGTGGTGCTAAGAGAGGTTTATCATTCCTTCACTAACTTCATAAATCCAACATGACTAGTGATTACATTCATAGCTCCTGGGGAGCATTAATCTTCTGAAAGATTGAACAAAGTAACTAAACTTAAGAATATCTAGGTAGTAATCACCTATGGATAGAAAAATCATTAATCCTCTGACCCTTGGAATGGTTATGTAATTATTATTTATAGACATACCATCTACATTAGGGATCTAACCTATACAACTACTTACATTAAATTACAATATTCACAGTCAGTACTATCTGTGTTGTCACAATTTCCCTACTATATACAATCATTTGAGAAGACAAGAGAAGAAAGAAACAAAGAAGGAGAAAATTCCCAGAAATATGTCATCAGGAAGATTTCCCTCATACTTATAGACATAATAGTACATCCTAGATGACATGCCATACGCCCTCATAAATGCATTTCTAGTTCCCGATCTTTGAGTGTCATTCCTATATGCTATGTATTAAATGATGGAGTGATGCCTTGGAAACTGGAAGAAATTTGCAACAAAATTTAATTCCTTTATCACCATCAGGTTGTGAAAAACTGACCCCACTTCTGAAAAAAAACTCTTAGACAATGATCGGTCGGCTTCAGAGAAACTAGCAACACATATCACCGTAAAGAATACAAAATTGGAACCTAGAATTCTGGGATCTAGGAGCTTACACTCGAAGAATAAATAATCTTGCTAACCAAACCTTCTGAAGAGGGAGCGATTCCTAGAGTATGGGAAATTACATTGACCTTTGAACTTCTGATATGCCTCCAAAATCTAGAGTACACCCTCCTTGTCCACATCTTTCAGACAGTCCCGACGATTGATGGAGCTCTCAAGATGATCATGAACATCCCTAACTTTTTATTTTAAGTATGAGACAACCTTGGTGGCATCATGGACTTGAGCACCATCTGGGAGAAATGCACCATTATGATACTATCAAAATCTCTGGAGGGCCAGAATTGTGCCTTGGCCACTTCATCAAAATTGTTGAGTATGGTATCGATGGGAGTATATGTGTCGGGGATGAATGGATTAGCCAAAGTAATCTCATTAATAAATGCAGAATATTGGTCCAGTAAGGCCTAGACTGCAGAAATATTTTCCTCCAAGACCCTTAATAGGTACTGTTAGATTTGAGGAAAACAAATCTACCCAAGAACACCTGCATGCATGACTGTCATAGAGAAGAAGCAAAGAGAGAAGAAGAGAGAAGCTATGGAGGCCAAAAAGCCAGAGACATCGTATGCAACAGAAAACAATATATTAACAATATATTTCTATGAATGACAATGTGATGTGAAAACTCTCTGTGTAAAGAAAACTAAGAGGTGAATCCTTATAAAAGGAATCACGAAACCCTAAAAGGGAAAACCTAAGGTTAGCTTAAGCAACTAGAGTGAATAGGTGAGTTAGTAATTAGATCATAATGATTTAGTTAATAACCCGATAGACAATTACTCTAACACCCACCCTTAAGATAAGCTTAGGGAGAAGCAAAACCTAGGAAACTACTGTAGAAAGCAAGAAAGATGGGTCCTGGCAACAAGGCCTGATCAGGTACCCAAGTACAAGAAATAAACTAGATGAAGGAAACTAAGCCTTCAATCTAGGGAAATTCCCAGAGAGAGGAACAAGAATGAGCACGAAGCATCTCCGAAGCATGAAGCTGAAAACTCTGTCAAAAGAGACTGTTGGAACCCCCACTAAAGTGCATGACCAGGTAGAGAAGACAAAGTCTAAAGAGCTGATCAATCGAACCAGGAAGCAATAGAACCAACAGGTGAACCCCCCCATAATGCTGAACTGGGAGAGGTGACAGGAACACTGAAATGCAATGCCAGAAACATCTGCAGAAGAAAGAACCAGGAACACTAACAGTGCAACAGAAGTAAAAACACAGGATAAAGGGCAGTGTCACCGACACACAACATGGGCTAATATCATAGAAGGTATGATCACTTGACAAAGGTGGATGCACCTAAAATGACATAATCATCATAACCCCCCATGGCACTTTATAACAGAGTGCGACTACAAAAACCATACAAGGTGTACAAGATCCCATAAATGCAGAAGTAGGCACTTTATCTCAGTGCATTTACAAAAAAAAGATGCATCAGAAGAAGCATACAAGCTCAGAAGTCAGAAAGAAGAGTGAGCTAGAATATCAGAAGAAGAGATCCCCGGACCTGTAGACCCAAGCAATCCACCAGAGTGCATAAACTTCCAAACTCAGAGGAGAGAAAACCTAGAGATAAATCTGGAAAAAATACCCCTATAATTGAATAGTTCACTGAACCAGCCTTTTGATGATATCTAATTTGCCAAAAATGGAGTCCGGATGAGCCAGATATGACTCCTGGAAGGCAAAAACAAATATCAGACTTTGACAAAAAAAATGCTATCAAAATAGTAGAACCAAAAAACCAAATCACCATAGTAGGAAAGACCTCAGAAAGAGCTTTCCGATGATATAACGAAGTCCAAAAAAGGCCTCCGTATGCTCCAGATAGAGCGAAAACAGCTATGAGGGCCCAAAAAAGCTCCAAAATCCTGGTTTTAAGCCCCAGGGGCTAAAAAAAGGGCCCCCGGGCGTATGGTGCATGCCGGGGGCTGGGCCGAAGCCCCTGGTCTGCCATATGACCGGTAGCTAGCAGTATATGCCCGTGGGGTTTAAATAAAAAATCGCGCCACCGGGGAGCAGTGGGCGGTGGGCGGAGCGGCGCGAGCTGGTAAAGGGTGCCAGCGGAGCGGCGGGGGGCCGCGGTCGGCGCTAGGCGGCGGGGGCCATGGAGGGCGGCAGGAGCTGGCGGCGGCAGCCAGAGCAACGCAGGGCTGAGCGGAGCCGGAGGGGGCCGCGGAGCGGGGTGGGTTGTGGGCCGGCCATCGACCGACGGCGGTGGCGGCGCCCAAAAAATAACCCTGCACGCGTTGAAAAAATGATAAAAAATTATTTAAAAAATAATTTTTTTTAATTTTTCTCGAAAAATGTGCCCGTACGGCCCTGCAAGGCCATGAAATTTCTCCCCAAGGCTCCGGTGTCCAAATCGGACGTGCCTTATATAGATTCTGGGGTTTTTGGGCCTTCTGGATGCAACCGTGAGGTCAGTTTGGGTCCAAAGTGCCCCAAAAAACAAAGACCCCCCAGAATCAATAAAAAATACCAGAAAAGACTGGCGATCTTCAAACCCCCAAACTGCGATGAGCTTGCTTCAAAAAGACTAGAACAACGAGCAGCAGGAGAGCTTTGATACCATGTTAGATTTGAGGAAAACAAATCTACCCAAGAACACCTACATGCATGACTGTCACAGAGAAGAAGCAAAGACAGAAGAAGAGAGAAGCTATGGAGGCCAAAAAGCTAGAGACATCGTATGCAACAGAAAACAATATATTAACAATATGTTTCTATGAATTACAATGTGATGTGAAAACTCTCTGTGTAAATAAAACTAAGAGGTGAATCCTTATAAAAGAAATCACAAAACCCTAAAATGGAAAACCTAAGGTTAGCTTAAGCAACTAGAGTGAATAGGTGAGTTATTAATTAGATCATAATGATTTAATTAATAACCCGATAGACTATTACTCTAACACAGTTACTTCCTCACCTTGATTTTGAATGCAAGTTTGGAGTACTGGGTCTTGGATAACCCATATGGATCATCCCCTAGGATGTTCGTTGCTTCCATTCTTTCCTCCCTGAGATCCAAAATTTCTCCAAAGCCATCCCTTCATTCCTCATATATTTATATCTCTTCTTGCCACTGGAGAATGATAACCTTTAGATGATTCATGATGTCACATGCTTGGAATAATTCAGGGAGGGTCTTGAATATGAAGCTCCTTATCGCTCTGATTTATTTGGCAATCTATTCATCAAAAGCCATCAATTTCTTCTTCATTGTCCTTGGTACATCAATATTGCCTTGTGTTAGCAGTGTTCTTGATGTGGATAGTCTGGGTTCTATAAAGGAGAGGGTCCATATCAACTCTGTCATGAGCCTTAGAATATTTGTGTTCGCTATTTTCCCAAAGAGTGAAGGAACTGATGTAGTGGCATCTATTAGCTTCTAGGAGTGCTCTAACTTTGCATCCAAATGCTTCTTTAGGGGGACCAGAATGGGGTCCGGGGATGAGACAATGTACCCACTTTATTTTTTCCTTGGGCTTTGGATTGTTCTGTCGCTCGAGATCCTGATCCTGATGCTTCTAAGAATTGTATGTCCTTCCAGACACTCTTCAGGAAAACCTTCACAAAATACATGTGGCTGCACTCAAGTATAGTCTTCGAAATGACCTTCATGGTCAAAACTTATGGTGTTTCGCAATCCACCGGAGGGAGTTTCATCCTATCAATACCTATTTCTTTATTCTCAGGGTCTCCATGTGACCCATTATAGGTAAAATTCTATGGGAAGGTCCACAGCTCAAGGTGTTCTATTTAACCTTTTGAAATCCTTGATTAATATCAATTCCAGATGTCAAAATCATCTTGTCAATCTACCCAAAAATATTCTATGTGTGATGCATGGGTGTTGGTTCCCCAGGGCATTAGCTTTCCTAATCAACCATGTAGGTCATAGTCTTGGCGGCTGAGTGATAATTTAGCCAAGCCCTGGCTTCTTAGCTCATTTTATGCTTCCCAGGCCACGACAAGGGGTTTGTGTATCTACCACATACAAATAGGAAGGAGATAGAGGTGATCTTTTTGGTGGCCATCAGGGCGTGCACCTCCAAAATCTACCTGTAAAACTCTAACAAAATGATTTTTTTCCCCATAATGCTTGGGAAAAAGAATTGGGTTCCCAGAAAAATAAGTCACCTGAATTTTTGTATATTGTCTGAACTGGATGAAATAACATCCCCACGGGCTTACCAGAACCATGGCCTCTAGGGACATTATGAACCACACATCATTGGTGAGCACCTTAATCCTATGGAAAATAAAGGAATCATTTACTCTACAAAAATTAGGGAAAATTTCATCCCACTCAATCTAAGTAAAGTGACCCCATGGGGTGGCCTATGTTCTCTTGGTCCCGAGGACACCGATCATGCTCAGTTCCATAATTCCTGTGTGTTGTCAAGATAGGGACAACAAGATGTAGGAGGTCATCTAAAACTTGTACTCCTCCCTAACCTTTCTCATCTGGGCATCCACATGGTTCTAAATAATAGAGGCCCAGTCAAAAAATGCCTTGTTGGTCATCATATAATACAATAAATAACACATCCATGGTGTGAACTCCCAGGTATCTGGTTGCCCGAAGATCGTGCACACAAATTTGATTCCAGCTTGGATGGGCTCCTTGAAGTCAGAGTGAGGGATATCCATTAGCATCTTCTTATAGTCCTGATGTATAATTTTCATCCATTCTGAATTGAGGTGGCATCAGGCTGCATGACCTGCCTCTAAAAATTTATCTATTGAAGTTGCTCGGGTGAGAACAATAAGATCTGAGAAGAATAGGATGCGCCACCCTATGGTGGTGGTATCATGGTCCATGGAGACGATGGACATTGGGTAACCCTGGGGGCTAAGAAAGACCAACACAACAGCTCCAGTAGATAGATTGTAACATTTAGCTAGGAGAAATATTAGCTCTAGAGCTTGCACTGAGTAAGGAACACTGACTACTTGAACAATTCTGGCTGTTGCTAAGTTAATTGAGATCGATTCAATGGATTTTTTCTATTGGTGGATTACCTGGATGAGGCCTTTCAATTCAACCTAGGAGCCAAAATCCCTGTCTATGACCTCTCTTAGGGTGGATTCAATTTGGGATCCTAAAATTATCCCACCTTTCTTATATTTAAGACTCAATGGGAGCTTCTCTAAAGCTTTCTCTACCTTAGTCTTTTTGGTGGTTCTTGTCAAAATGCTCAGGAGCTCAGGACTCCTTGGGGGTAATCCATTTGAATCCATTTCATTCTTACTTCAGCCTAAACCATGTAAAACTAGACAACTGTCAATATATATAAACATTATAAATAAGGATTCTGGGTTCTAGAACTTCGGGCATTACTTTACCTATCATTTTTGAGAAAGAAAAGGTTAGTTACCATTAAGAATACCGGGGATAGAACCTCTATCGCAATAAACCCATAAACATGTAAGATTTGTTCAAGCCTGTGAAGGCCTAGAAATGAAAATTTGAATGACTACCATGGTGGGTGTACTGGGGATCGCTAAGATAGTCAGAGACCAATGTTTTGAAAGAAGGCAAACTTTAGCAGTGGGAAAAGGTAACCTTCATACTAAATGACCATGTTATCATACTTTAACATGCACACATCCACTAAGGTTGAGTAATGGCAATCGAGTAACAACTATTCTAGCACGAGTGACATGAATGCCACTTGGGAAAATTTTAAATTCTTTCTCGTGGGAATTAAACCCACCATTGAGATGAAATGATAGAGGAGAGAGAAAATTACAAAACAAACCACCGAGTTAGTGAGCTCACCTCTGCAACTGACTTGGTTTTACGGCTTTGACAAGAAGCCTGTGTCAGCTAGAGAGACATAGGGCCAATAATTTATTGGGTAAACATGGTCATGAGACCTCACAAAGAAATTTTAGGTGACAACATCTATACAAGTTTTCCTTAATGGAACCTGCACTACGAGCAACTTACACAACCGCATGGTTTTCGTAGTGTAGTAGAACAAAACTAAGAAACTTTACAATGTACATGTAATACCCCTATAACCCTAATGTTCCTTTGGTAATGTTTAAGGCATCTTAGTGCTTCTCTTGTTGACATGTATTTGTTTGAGGTGCTTGTTTAACTCATTCTATTCTAATCTAGCTTGACAATGATGCACCTATCAATGCTTTTGTCCTTTGTAATGTGGCCACCATTTGATGATGATGATATCTTAGGATATTATGTGTTATTATGGATACTTGAGAATATATATGTGGTTTATATACAAGTGATTCTTTGTATCAATGATTATGATTTCCAGGTCTTCCAAGTGATTAGGTCCTCGTATGTGATTATTCTCTATGGTTAGAAATATTTGTTCATGATTATTGTTATATCATACTTATGTACTCATGATATGATAATTTCCTTGGAAATTTGATTTGATTATGTTACTAACCCTAATGGATTATGATCTAACCCTTGTTTATAACTGATTCATGATTTATAAAATTGATCCTATATGTGTGTGTATCTATGATGCGATTTCATGACTAGCGACAAAGTCGTAGTTACTCACCTAGTATGGCGCACAGGATATCTCGATCCCCGTCATCTTTCTATACTTCCTTCTAATATATGTATACGCACATGTATAGTTTCTTTGTGATGCAGGATTGTAGGTACTAGGCATCGAATCCACCTGGCTTGATAGGTCTGAGCATTTCCTCAAATCCTTGATAGCTATTGATGCGGAGATAGTACCAAGGTTGTCGCAAATGCCTTCCCTTATGGTCATAGGTTTCCTTTTTTAGAGGTCTACCTTTCAGAGGGTTTCATGCTTATTCAGGAGTTTGGATTAACTTGCCTTATCTGACCTTGTGGTTTCATCTATATGTTTTATAGTTGAGTTTTATAACCTCTTTGGATGGTTATATTTATTTTGAGGCATATGATACTGATTTTATTCTATCTGAGTGTTATATCTTATACTAAGTATAAATACATAATAATATTAATGTTGTGAGCTATTACTTCATATTCTCATAGATTTTAGTGTTTTGTATTTGACATATGTCTATATATATATATATATATATATATATATGTATATATATAGGTGCACACATATATGTATATGTATATATAATTTAATGTTATTATAATTACATGATTGTGGATATTGTTTATGGTGTATAGTGTGGGATTAAAATAAAGTATAGTATTGTGATAATTAATGTAAGCTTTAATATTCTTAATTACTAATTATTAATATTATGAATAGGTTACATATTAATTATATATTCTATTCCATATTATGATAATAATAAAGATGTATATTAATGATTATAAAGTATTGATTATTTAAGTTATATATAGTTGTGAGTTTATAATTATATTGAGTTATGTTATTATGCCCTTTAGTTAAGATTTAGTTGGGGGTTGGTTACCTTTGAGAAATCTATTTATATGGACTCTCTTTTGATTTTGAGGGAAGAGGGGCTGAAATCTTGAGGAAATATTGGTTTTAATTTTCATGGATTTTTCTGATAGTGGAGAGGGTTTGAAGGATGCATCCCAAGTTTGTATTTGTCTTCTTCTTTTGTCTCTTTCCTCCTTCTTTGGTTGAACCTTTGTAGGACTTGAGGTATGGATTGAATTTCTTGGTTTCTTTATGTATATGATAAAATATGGATATATTTATATCTCCTCATGTATTATATCTATACTTTTCACTCCTATAGTTATTGAAAAGTTTTGAGTTTTTTTTTTGTGAGAATTGTCATGTGTTTTCCTAGGATTTTTAGAAACCCATTTTTGGAGATTTGTTATTTTAATACTATAAATTTTGTCTAGGGTTTTTATTTTTGATTTTATCAAAGTTAAATTCAGAGATCTAAAATGGATATCTCTCTTATTTTCTTTTTAGGATCGAATTAATTCCCTATTATAGACATTTTGGCAGACTATACCTGTCCATTCTTTATTTTGATTTTTATGTCAAAAGTATTCATATTATACTGGATTTTATGACCATGTAAAAATCTAAATTTAATTTTAGATATGGTCCTCTATCTTATATTTCATTTCCCAATGATTTGTATTATTTTTATTATGGTTTGTGAAAGTTACAACAATTTTAGTGAAGGCAGGTCTGAACCCTAACTAGGGTTTTCTGTTTTACAACAAAAGTCATAACTTTCTTTCCTATTTTTGGATCTTTCTACAAATTGGATTGAGAGTCTATAGTTATGTTATATAAATCTTCACTGAAGGGATTTCTTTGATTATGTTTTTTGTGAAAGATATGGGTGAATGTGTGTGATGACTATTCTTTGTATTTAATCCTTATTTGAAATAAATTAGTTTTATAAGATTACCATGTTTTAGGGGTTGTATGGTTATAGGATGTTGATAGGATCATGTTTTTAATTTAATTGTATTATTTATACTCTAAATATTATTTTAATCATGTATGGTGCATTTAGATGCCTCTCTCGTGTTTTAGATTAATCTGAGTGTCAGATTAGGGTTTAGGGTTGTCCAATGGATTAGGGACAATTGTTGGTTTTCTAAACTCAATCAATTTATTTTTTGGCATTATTATGAATTCCATCATCTTTTAATGTGGTTTCCTTATGCCTTCATAACTTGTATTTATGGGTAGGGAGCCCAATTTAAAGATCCTTCTATTGATGATCATGTCTCAGTTGGTCCTATTTGCCTTATTGTTCATCCTTTTGTGTTGTGATTTTGGGGAAAGGTTATTGCCAACTTAGGAATATCCTACTTGATACCTCTTGCATGGAACTTGGTTTCTATCTCCTAGCATGGGGGAGTGGACCTCTTTGGATCCACGTGGTTGGGTGGTTAATATTTTTATATCGAGGTATTGTTCATGGTTCTATGGATGATCCTAGTGCATGCTTCCTTCCAGTATTGCAGTTGAAGAATTTTCTATTGTAACATGGATCTTGTACTTGATGTAATATGAATTTATGTATTTGTGAGCTCCTAAATAGAGACATATATAAATGATCAATATTATAATGTGATGTACTTCAAGAAGAGTAAGGGATGGGTAGATCTAGGTGAAAGAAAAGTGAAAATATTATATGTTATCTATGCTAAAGGAAAGTTGATTGTGATACTTGATCATGACTCTTTTATTACATAATCTATCCATTTAAAAAGGAAATGAGCTTAGATTTATTATGAAATATTGTATCTGGGAATGAGGGTGTTATCTCTTATAGAAAATGGCTCAATGAGCTTATTGTAAAATGATGAATTGAGATATTATCTTCATTGTAGTATTCAAATGATGGTTATGTTTACTCACTTCCTCTAAATGTGTACAGAGTATTGAAATACATAGGATATTTCTTATTTTAATGATTTCTAATCTCTCTTACCTGAATTCTCAAATGAAAAAATGATACAAAAGATCTCGTTATGTAATGTTAATAATGTTTTTGTGGAAAGAATACAATTGTGTACTTATTGTCATGTTACCTAGTATGAATGTATTTTTTGATAAAGGAGCTTAGGATATGTTGAGATATTAAAATTACTAACTTATGGTGATGCAAAGAAAATGAAATGTTAATAATGCATATTAGGAATTGTAACACCCCAAAATTGGCACCTAACAATCCAATCAATTTTGGTGCATTTTCTTATCTTCGAAGTCCTATTGTACTAGGCAAATTCTCCTCCTAATTGACTTTAATTGACTGAGTTTCAAATGCAAAAAACCCAAATTTGCATAAATCTGACATTACATTTAATTCCTAAAATCTCAAATGATTATTAGCTAAAATCCCTATGATTAATTGATTTAATCCTAAAGTCCTAAGTGCTTTTAATTAAATCAAATC
>MU228071.1:2705365-2756286 GCA_018584345.1 Thuja plicata
GCAACAGGTTGCTTCAATCACATTTGCAGAGCAAACAATCCATGTTTGTCTTTGTGAATTCTTTGATTGTGTAATGACTATGTTGCGTTTGTGTTGAATAGAGAGGTCCACATTCGACATCAGACAGGAATTAGGGATCATTAAATGTTACATAAGTGAATGAATGGTTACGTTAAATGTTAACTTTCCTAGATGAATTTTAATATGCAAAAGAAGAAGAGTAAACCATCTTTTTCTTATTTGAAAGTCATGTGATTTGATAGTAAGCCTGATTTATCAATTAGATGTATTGAACGAGTATCTTATAATAAGAAAACAATATTTGCTTGGTGCACTAAAATGAATTTGGAATAACACAGTTTAGGAATATCTTTCTAATAGATTGGTTCATGTTGTTTAGTAACAATTTTAGGGAGCCTGTGGAGGACAAAGGTTGAGTTAGATCTTTAATGATGATTTTTTTTGTTAAGAGAAATGATATTCATGAATTAGGTATTGTTTTTAAAGTATTTTATGTTGGCTATTTTTTTTAAATTACGTGCAACTTTAGTGGTTAGAATATTTTTCCTTCCAGGTTCCCTAGCAGGGTGTTACATCTGGTATTAGAGCCCTAGGTTTCCACATTGTGAACTCTGGGACTTGCAGCTCACTTATTTCTTAGTGTCTTTCATATTTTTATTTGTATTTTATCATTGTATTAGTAAGATAGGATCCTATATATAAGAACTATGTTATTGGTATTCATGCTACTTTGTTTTACAAAATAATACCTATTCTTCTATGATTAAGTTGTCTCACATCAATTACTTATGTTTTGTATTCTATAATTAATGAATGAGTTTCCTGAGTACTTTTATAGATAGTGGATATCTTTCTAATAAATACATGTTAATGAATTCCTCATACTTTTATGTCACCTTCTTGGTATACTCCTGGAAAGACTCAAATTATTATGATAAGTTGTTAAGTACATTAAATGTTGGTAGTAGCAAACTTTACCTCCTAGTCCTACCTCTAAAACTTGTCATTATGAGTTTTTTTAATAGTGATTTCAAGTTACTTAATTGATTTGAAAAGGCTTAACATTTTGTTTTCCTATAAATACTAAATTTACATCATAATTGTTTTGTCTAATCAATTATTCTACTTAATGAGCTCTTATAAGTTGGAATTGAATTTATTGCATTTACAACAAGGAGTAAGATATTACCATGGTGGTACTTATTCTTATAGATTCAAAATGATGAAGTTACTGCATATGCATTATAGGTTATTGTAAGGGTTAAAATATTGCATCTCTCTTTCCTTTCCCTTATTTTAGAAGAGAATTGACAACCAAATCTTTGTAAGGAAAGGGAATTTACGACCTTATTAATTAGGTTGCAACACTAGAGTTCCTGGGTAAAAGACCTAATTCGCCAAGATGCATTTTTTATTGAAGGCCTATGTAGGGGTTAACTATATTGATGAAATTAGGAGCTTTCATAATTAAAGGAATATGTGTTCTTTTGGTACAATTATTGAATGAAGAGCTAGGGTTGATGTAATATTTTCTTAACTCTTTTGGTAAATTATTTGTTCTTGACATGGTGAATAGGTATATTTATATGAAATATGAATGTTATGGTAAGTTTAGTAATGATGTGATTATCCTCCACAAATTGCAATATAAGATAATTGAGACTTTAGTTGACAAATATTGTTGTAACCCTAATTAATTTACTTCAATGTATTTCCTTATGGGTATTGAAATCATTATGTTAGTAAATACTAGTGTCTTGAAAATGTCTATATGGTTTGATGTGTCTTTGTTGGAGGGATTTATCATGTGTAATGGAAGTACCTAGATAATTCATTTTAGATGATACTTGGTCCACTCTTGGTGTCCTTGATTGGGTGAAAAGTACATGTCCAAAATGGTTTATAATGATGTTCTATGTGTGTAGTACAACTTTATTGTTTCCTTTCCTTAATTAGAAAAATTGTGTGTTGATTCAATGAATCTTGAAGAAATAAAAGGGTGACATAATGTATCATTGTTCTTTGTGCCTTATTTTATATAAGTTTAAGTAATCTTGCAGATAGATTTTATATTATTTGAAAAGTTGAGATTGACATGTTTACATTGGATATTTGAATATGCCCATGACAAGGTGGAGTGTGATTAAATATGTCATTGGTATTTTGTACCATGTAGAAATTACGTGAATTATGAAAAGGAAAAAAATAAAAAATAAAAAATTGGAAGATATGGATAAAATATGATGTTATTGTGTACTTCCTTGTAAATATGATAAAACCAGTGCCAGTGCTTATGTTGGGTTTTGTGTATAACCAGTAATTATTTGAGTGTCATGGAACGATGCAATACAAGTGCCCATCCACAGTTTTTAGGTTTCGGATAAGGGTATGGGAGAACCATACCACTCATGTGTTTCTTTCTTGTTTTTTACCCTTTTGAGTGCCAACCCATGGGTGTTGGTAAGTTAGTATGTGGAGGGGTAGTAATGTCACCATTTCCTTGGGTAGTTATGTGGCGTATGTATAATAGCAGCATGAAGTGACCTTAGCTTCCCCTACTCAAGAGAAAAGAGTAGTCAATTCTTACCCTTATGATGAACATGTACATGTGGATCATAAGTGTTTATCCCAATCCCCATAGTTCTTGAGAATAATACCAGTACTTGATATGAGCCTGTATGAGAAGATATATGATGTATGGATATGTACATTTCTATGTGGTCTAGCATGTGGAGGGAGATTTCTTTAAACCATGTTGTGATGGATACCATATTCACACATGTTCTGACACGATGCAATGAATATCATGCCACATCCCACTAATGTTCTCACATAGTGTGAGTTAATTGTGTCATGTTGCTAATGGTAGTGAGCCGAACTCGAGAACACGATGCCACGTACATAGTTATGTGAAGGTGAATTATATGTATGTATGTTTTCCTACTTGATGCAAAGTAAATTGGAGATGTTTACATGCTTGTAGAGGGCACCCATGGATGCTCGGTTGCAAAGATGTGGTAGGATTATAGGTGGGCCCTAGCCATGTATACCTCTGGCTATGACGGTGATCTATGAGAGACATTTCTATGCAGGGTGTGTTCTACGCATGCCTACTCTGTGAGGAGCACTATCATGCAACATACGACCAGAGTGTTCTTTCTCCACTTGGTGTATGGTCATGTCGGGTGTGTTGGTATGCTCATTCTTCACCACCCGATGTAAGGATATTGCCGAGGTGAACCCCCCATGCCATGTGGGTAGTGTTGTCTAGGCCCAACTACATGAAGGGCTATTGTGATAGCTAGATGTTGTTCCCTCCTTCCTCATGAGGTGGTTAGATATAGTCACATAGTGATGTGATGTGCAATTTATGGTGATTTTTATCTTTGTTTGTGTAGACCAAAAATTTTCTCATCTTTTCCTATGATAGTTTAGCCACGACTTATGAAATTTATCTTGAGTGTAATTTATTTTTGTAACATCTTGGATTATTCTTATCTTATTGTTGAGATCGATAATTCTCTTTCTATCATTTATGAACTTTGGTGGCTAAACTTCTTTTGGCATTTTCTAATGTTGGTATTGTGTTGTGATTCCTCACTATAGACTCATGAGGTGGACTTGGTGAGTGTATACGAGTAAGTAGATGTAGCGAACACTTGAAGATGAGGGTATGTGACGTTGTTATGCATCTAGTATCCACTACCTTCCTGTGTGTGGTGTTTATTCCTTGGAGGCTGACAACCTTACACAAACAAGTGATATGACACATGGACTTGTATGGAGGGCCTTTGTGTGAATGGCCCAAGACACCATCAAGTCACTAAGTGAGGTATTTCTTATGGATTATGGATTCTAGATATAGATGAGATTGGTTTGGTATTCTAGAGTGAGAGATTTTCTAGAGAGGCACATCTACTCCCAATCCTTGTGATGTGTAATCCTGGTGATGTGGACTAATATGATTATTTATAATGTACATTTGGATATTCTTAATGTTTCATTTTAGATAGAAATGTATCATTATGTCAGATGAAAGTATTACCATGTTTTATGAATTTTGATTTATATGTGTTGAAAAGATAATAAATTGTGACATTTTGATATATTTTAAGGAAAATTGAGTGGTTCAAGCTGTTTACCTTAGTTCTTACTTTCTAATTAAAGGGAAAGTTCCATTCAGATTAATGTTTGATCAAGTTGAAGCTATCCTAGTTGGTAATAATAAAGTTTATTGGGATATACATATTAGTTTTATGCATAACCATGTTATGCAGATTATTCTCTATATATTGCATGGATCCAAGGATCAGTTATACCTGTTATATTAGTTAAAATGTGTTTAAGATCTAATGTTTGATGTGTTTCCATTTCAGCTTTTCTGACTTCCAGGAGTAATTCAAACCTGAGGGGGGAGGATGTAATACCCCTCTAACCCTAATGTGTCATTGGTAATGTTGAAGGTATCTTAGTGCTTCTCTTTTTGACATGTATCTGTTTGAGGTGCTTGTTTAACTCATTCTATTCTAATCTAGTTTGACAATGATGCACTTATCAATTCTTTTATCCTTTGTTATGTGGCCACCATTTGATGATGATGATATCTTAGGATCTTATGTGTTAGGATGGATACCTAAAAAACATATGTGATTTCTATACAAGTGATTTTTTGTATCAATTATTATGGTTTCCAGGTCTTCCAAGTGATTAGGTCCTCGTATGTGATGATTCTCTATGGTTAGACATATTTTTTCACGATTATTGTTATATCATACTTATGTACTCATGATATGATAATTTCCTTGGAAATTTGATTTGGTTATGTTACTAAACCTAATGGATTATGATCTAACGATTGCTTATAAATGATTCATGATTTATATACTTGATCTTATATGTGTGTGTATCTATGATGTTATTTCATGACTAGGGACGAATTCATAGTTACTCACCTAGTGAAGTCAACACGATGTCTTGATTCCAGCCATATTTCTAAACTGTCTTCTAATATATGTATATGCACATGTATAGTTGTAGACGTCCAAAAATATTAATATTATTATTAATATCTTTCTCCCTCTTATTCCTTCTAACTATTTAATTTAATCAGTTAAATAGCTTCATTTGCTAGTATTTATCAATAGGTTAAATACTATTCTAATGTATTTTATTTAAATACATTTTGTCTCATGAAATTCCCTTTTAATAAATTTATATTTATTAAATCCTCCATCTTCCTAATTCTTCTAAACCATAATTTATTCAAATTTGATTTGAATAATACCCTAAGACCCTAGCTAGAAACCTATTAATCCTACCCTAAAGCCTACCCTATTCCTACCCTACTCCCATCACCTCATTTCCTAAGTATGCTTCCACACCTAGCTATCCTCTAACCATGTTTAATGGGTGATTCCTAACCTTTTTAAGGCTAATGGAATGCTCACCCACATGGGGAAATTCACTCCAAAATGGGCACCCATTCCTCTTTAATTCTCTCTTATAACCTTGTCTCCTCTTTTGAAATATTGAGCTACTCAATATTAATGCCAATTTTGACTCAAAATTGGCCATCTTTTCAAGCCAATGTTTCTCCTATGTGGCTCTTATGTGGATGCAACATAGGTGCCACTTCATCCAAGCCTCTTCCTCTCTCCAAAAACTCTATAAATAGAGGCCTTCTCCTCTCATATTTTCATCTCTCAATTTGCATTGTTATCATGCTAGAATTGTCTTAGAATTTCATAGTTGTTTTCATGCTAATGTTCTTAGATGCTAGTTTCATACTTTTCATGCTCAAATCATCTTATAAATCACATGTTAGGTTCTAAATTGGTGAATGAATATTAGTTTATATATTATCATATGCACATCATCTTCATTTCCATAGCTTAGATTATCATCTTGCAAGAAGATTTGAGACTAGTTCCTCATACTAGCTCTTGAATCTTTCTTCTTGTTTTCATAGTCTTGCATTTGCATTGGGATCCATATTATTTTTGTGTTTGAGAGAGCACACCCACATACAATCCAAAAAGATCAAATCAAAATGAGTAGAGTAGGGTGCATTATTTACTTATTTTCAAGCTCTATCTGATGTTATTTGGTTTTCTTAGTTGTTTGCTTGATCTCTTACATGCTTTTGAAATGATATTTGTGCTAACCCACTAATGTTTTCATGTTTGATCTTTCTCCCAAAAGATTGAAGGATTCCTCATACACAATAGTTTCTTTGTGATGAAGGCTTGCAGGTACTAGGAATCAACTCCACCTGGCTTCATAGGTCTGAGTGTTCCCTTAAATCCTTGATATTTATTGTTGTAGAGATAGCACCAAGGTTCTTGAAAATGCCTTCCCTTATGTCCATAGGTTTCCTTTTTCAAAGGTCTACCTTTTAAAGGGTTTCATGCTTGGTCAAGAGTTTGGATTGACTTGCCTTATTTGACCTTGTGGTTTCCTCTATGTGTTTTATAGTTGAGTTTTATGACCTCTTTGGATGGTTATATTTATTTTGAGGCATGTGATTTTATTCTATTTGAGTGTTATATCTTATAATAAGTATAAATACGTAATAATATTAATGTTGTGAGCTATTACTTCATAGTCTCATAGACTTGGTATTTGACATATGTCTATATAAATATATATGTATATATATGGGTGTGCGTGCACGCGCACACACACACACACAGATATATATATATATAAGTATATGCTATTATATTTGCATGATTGTGGATATTGTTTATGGTGTATAGTTTGGGATTAAAATAAAGTATAGTATTGTGATAATTAATGCGAGCTTTGATATTTTTAATTACTAATTATTAATAATATGGATAGGTTACATATTAATTATATTTTCTATTCCATATTATGATAATAATAAATATGTATATTAATGATTATAAAGTACTCATTATTTAATTTATATATAGTTGTGAGTTTATAATTATATTGAGTTATGTTATTATACCCTTTAGTTAAGAATTACTTGGGGGTTGGTTGCCTTTGAGAAGTATATTTATATGGATTTTGTTTTGATTTTGAGGGAAGAGGGTCTGAAATCTTTAGGAAAGAATGGTTTTACTTTTCATGGATTTTTCTGATAGTGGAGAGGGTTTGAAGGATGCATCTCAAGTTTGAATTTGTCTTCGTCATTTGTCACTTTCCTCCTTCTTCGGCTGAACCTTGGTAGGACTTGAGGTATGGATCGAATTTCTTGGTTGATTTATGTATCTGATAAAATATGGATATATTTATATCTACTCGTGATGTATTATATATGTACTTTTCACTCGTATAGTTATTGAAAAGTTTTGAGTTTTGTTATGTGAGAATTGTCATGTGTTTTCCTAGGATTTGTAGCAACCATTTTTAGAGATCTATTATTTCATTACTATGAATTGAGTCTAGGTTTTTTATTTCTTGATTTTCTATAAGTTAAATTCAGAGATCTAAAACGTGTATCTCTCTTATTTCCTTTTTAGGATCGAATTAATTCCCTATCATAGACATTTTGGTAAACTATACTTGTCCATTCTTTGTTCCAATTTTTATGTCAAAAGTATTCATATCCTATAGGATTCTATGACAATTATTAAAATATATATTTGATATCAGAGATGTTCCTCTATCTTATATTTCATTTTCCATTGGTTTGGAGTATTTTTATTATGTTTTATGAAGGTTGCAACCATTTTAGTCAAGGGAGGTCTGAACCCTAACTAGGGTTTTATGTTTTAGAATAGATTTAATAACCTTCTTTCCTACCGTTGGATCTTTCTACAAATTGGATTGAGATTTTGTAATTATTTTTTATAAAGCTTCAATGAAGGGATTTCTTTTATTATGTGTTTTGTGTAAGATACATGTGAATTTTCTTGATTACTATTCTTTTCTTTTAATCCTTATTTGAAATAAATTAATTTTATAATATTACCAATTTTTAGGGGTTGTATGGTTATAAGATGCTGATAGGATCATGTTTTTGTTCAATTGTATTATTTATACTATGAATATTATTTTAATCATGTATGGTGCATGTAGATTCCTCTCTAGTGTTTTGGATTAATCTGAGTGCTAGATTAGGATTTAGGGTTGTCCAGTGGATTAGGGACAATTGTTGGTTTTCTAAACTCAATCAATTTATTTTGTGGCATTATTATGAATTCAATAATGTTTTAATGTGGTTTCTTTATACCTTCAGAACATGTATTTATGGGTAGGTAACCCAGTTTAGAGATCCTACTATTGATGATCATGTCTCAGTTGGTCCTATTTTCCTTATTGTTCATCCTTTTGTGTTGTGATTTTGGGGAAAGCTTATTGCCAACTTAGGAATATCCTAGTTGATACCTCTTGCATGGACATTGGTTTCTATCTCCTATCACGGGGGAGTGGACCTCTTTGGATCCACATGGTTGGGTGGTTAATCTTTTTATATCGAGGTATTGTTCATGGTTCTATGGATGATCCTAGTGCATGATTCCTTGTAGTATTGCAGTTGAAGACTTTTCTATTGTAACATGGATCTTGTACTTGATGTAATATGCATTTATGTATTTGTGAGCTCCTGAATAGAGACATATATAAATTATCAATGTTGTAATGTTATGTACTTCAAGAAGAGTAAGGGATGGGTAGATCTAGGTGAAAGAAAAGGGAAAATATTATATGTTATCTATGTTAAAGGAAAGTTGATTGTAATAATTGATCATGACTCTTTTATTACATAATGTGTCAACTTAAAAAGGAAATGAACTTAGATTTAGTATGAAATATTGTATTTGGGAATGAGGGTGTTATCTCTTAAAGAAAATGGCTCAGAGAGCTTATTGGGAAATGATGAATTGAGATAGTATCTTGATTGTAGTATTCAAATGATGGTTATGTTTACTCACTTCCTCTAAAGGTGTACGAAGTATTGAAATACCTACGATATTGCTTATTTTAATAATTTCTAATATCTCTTATTTCAATTCTTAAATGAAAAATGATATAAAAGATCTCATTATGTAATGTTAATAATGTTTTTGTGGAAATAAGACATTTGTGTACTTATTTTCATGTTACCTAGTATGAATGTAATTTTTGATAAAGGAACTTAGGATATGTTGAGATATTAAAATGTTTAATTTATGGTGATGCAAAGAAAATCAAATGTTAATATTGCATATTAGGAATTAGGGGTCATTAAATGTTACATAAGTGAATGAATGGTTATGTTAAAGGTTAACTTTCCTATATGAATGTTAATATGCAAAAGAAGAAGATTAAACCATCTTTTTCTTATTTGAAAGTCATATGATTTGATAGTAAGCTTGATTTATCAATTAGATGTATTGAATGTGTATATTATGGTAAGAAAGGAATATTTACTTGGTGCACTAAAATGAATTTGGAATAACACAGTTTAGGAATATCTCACTAATACATTGGTTCATGTTGTTAAGTAACAACATTAGGGAACCTGTGGAGGACATAAGTTGAGTTAGATCTTTAATGATTCTTTATGTTGTTAAGAGAAATGATATTCATGAATTAGGCAGTCTTTGTAAAGTATTTTATGTTGGATATTTTTTTTTTAAAAATTACTTGCAACTTTAGTGGTTAGAAAAATTTTCCTTCCAGGTTCCCTGGTGAGGTGTTACAATACACAATTTTACAAGACTATTAACATGAAATCTACATAATGTAAAGAATTTACAAAAACTTTTGCAATTTATAGAGTTATACAAGACTACAAATGAGCCCATGTCTACAACACTCATAAATTTTACAATAGAATGTGAAACCCACTACCTACAACCTATACACACTAAAAATACAAACAACCTCCCCTCGAGCGGGACCAACCATGAAGGGAAGGAAGACCAAAAACTAGGCCCAAGAAAAAGTGACATACCCAACAGAGGTATAGACTTGGACGACACAAGAAAAAATAGACAAAAACCAAGGAAATGAAAGAAAAACAATAGAAAAATAGAGAAAAAAAAACCAAAACCAAAACCAGAACGCCAAGGAGGGCCTACCTAAAAAATCAGAATGCTAGGAAGGGAAGCTCGAACACTATTTACTCTGCCACTAATCACAGTAGAGACCTCAAACATACTGCTTGCACTCTTTCAGCCTGAGAACCTTAGCTTAGGAAAATGCTCTGCTCTAATTCTCATAAAATTCAGTTGGAGGTAATTTGTTTGCGATAAATGTAAAATGAAAGAGTAAATTACCTTTTATAATGCCTAAAGAGAGTGTATTAATTACTAATTACCATTCTATGAAAAAGGAAAAGCACCAAAGTTTAGACTCCAGGGCATCTAGCCATCACCCCTTCTAGAGAGGATGGGAGAAACAATGTACCGAAACCCCAAGGTTTGGAAATAATTGGCTACTGGGGAGACAACGCTCCATGATCCAGATCCTAAAGAATACTAGAAAGGAGACAAAAATACAAATAAAATGTAATGACCCAAAATAAAATAAAAATAAAAGGGGAACCCAACATTTTTCCAACAAGATTTAGCGATGGGTATGCAGGGCATAATAAATGACAACTCGCTGGGACATACGCCTCATGCATTTGAGAACTCCAGAATCTACACCTAGAGAAACATGTTTCTTATCATCATTAGAGGTGCCTTTATCAATATGGTTTGGGGTGTTGGAAAATCTAACTCACTATGATCCAGATGTTCTATTTTATCTAGTTGTGAAGTGTGTTCTTTGGAAAGGAGATGAAATAGATAACTTCTAGGAGAAATAGAGAAGCCACACTAACTCAAAAAGACTAGTTTCATAATAAATCTTGTGCAACCTTGGGTTCCAGGGCTTTTCCTACTTCTCAGGCTTTTCTTTTCTTCTTTTTTTTGGAGATGGTGAAGGTGGTACTTTTTAACCAGAGTCTTCAATCTTAGCTTGTTACTATGGCAGTACTCATTTCACCTTGCCATCCATTTTTCTTTTCTGGGTAAGAAGAAAATTCCTAGCCCTGGATACTTTCTAATATTCTGGACATAAACTTTTGAGAGTGTAACCGTGATGAACTATAATTTTTTATATTTTTGTAGTCATTTTTTGATATTCAACCGAGTTGTAGAAGTGATGATAAACATTATCACTTAATTTATTGTCATTGATGTCAACTTACTTGAGTATTATTATGGTGAAGCACATCTATTATGTATTGAAGATTTGGAACAAACAATGCTTTTTTGGTCAACAATTGAAAAGTTTTGTTTACACCAAGTGAAAGAAAACACTGAGTAAAATCCAATGTATATTGAGTAACAGTATTAACCGAGCAAGGGATTGTCAACATATCTATTGATTAAGCAATTAATTCAAGCGAAGGCCGACTAAATGCTGACTTGGAAATTGATGATTTCGAGGTAAGAGATAAAGTTTGTTATTTGATCAAATGGTTATGAAAATTCAAGGAAGATAGGATGATAGAGATTGAAATGTGTTCTTAACACAACAACCAAAGAAGGATCAAGCGGGAAAATGAACGATGGAGATTAAGCAGCAAGATTTGAAGGATGAAAATTAAATGATACATGATGTCTATATAAGAGACAATAGATTCATTTGTAAATCATGGATGCACATAGATACTAAAGCATACATGCAAAATTGATGCATGAATGATCAAGTTGGTTAAAGACAGTACCAAGTCTAATTCTGCAGACATCGCCAAGAAAATAGAGGATAATCAAGAAGAACAATGATGAAGAATGAGATGAACTGAAGTGAACAAATTGATAAGAGGTATTATGTACTTAGAATAGATTTGAATATATGAAAATGAGAGTTGTATTTGAATCAGATCATTACTGTATCAGTTTAACCATTGTTACAGATAAATATCTTAACCGAGTGGGATAGTGAATCCTTATTAAAACATTCAGAGAATGTTGATTATTTTCTTGTTGAAACCATAGTGAATGCATGGTCAAGAGAGAACTGGTAGTTTTAAATCTTCTAACAAGGTCACATTTAACATTGTGCATTGTAACCTTTATGAGGGTTGTCTCTTCACCGTGCTCACTTTAGAAGAGTGAAAATATTTTGGGTTACCGGTCCCAGGTGGTTTTTCCCTTAGAAGGGTTTCCATGTTAAAAATCTATGTATCAATGTGTATGAATGTTGTGGATTGTTATTTTACTTTAAACTTTATTTTTTTGACCTAGATCAGTAATCACCATATTAATTTACTGATCTTGATAAACACTATTGATGAAAGTCTAACTTTATAGTTTATATTTTCACCGAGCGGAGTTTTATATGATTGAATTTGTTTTGATATACATCTGGAGAAATTTGGGACTGTAGGATAATTTTGCAAGGGTACTGATTCACCCCCCTCTTAGGTATTCTAACAATTTGTATCAGAGCACTATCAATGTTTATCAAGGAACATTAGTGCTTATTAGTGCAGGAGTGCTTATCGAAAAGTTTTAAAGGACTTGAGCTAAAGATCACAAGATGTATAAGAGAGATGCACCTAAGATGAACAGGGGGAACTTCCAAAAATGGAAAATTAGAATGATATTATACTTACCTAGAATCGCAATAAACATTGAAGATTTTATGGACAACAAATTAATCCTACCCACTGGAGCTTTGACACTAAATCAGTTGAAAGAAAAAAATGAACATAACCTTATCATGGTGGAGATTGCTTCTTCACTTACAGATTCAAAATTTGAGGACATCAAATCATGTACAAGTGCCAAGCAGATGTGAGATAAGCTTATGATAGTTTATGGAGGAGATGTAAATGTACTAAGAGCCAAAGATGAGAGCCTTCGTGGAAATTTTGATGACATGAGAATGAAGGAAGGAGAAAACATCACACAATACATCAACCAACTTAAGGATGTTGTGGGAACTATTTGGGAATCTGGTGGAACTATTGATGATGACACAATTGTGAGTAAGATTCTTAGAACTCTATTGCCTATATATTCTATATGAGTCTCTGCAATTCATGAAATGAGAACTGCACCTGGAAATAACATTATTGTTGATAGTCTCTTTGGAAGATTGATTTCTTTTGAGATAAATAACTTTTACAAAAGTATTGCACCATCCATGGAATCTACATTTATGTCTACTTTGAAAATTGGGAAATCTAGTAGAAAATACATAATCAGAAATAACAGTGATAGTGATAGTGATGACAAGGAACTAGATGAACTTGAAGCTTTAATGGTTAGAAGATTACACAAAGGTAAAGGAAGAGATAAAGGTAAACTACCTTTGATATGCTTTAATTTTAAAGAGATTGGTCATTTTGCAGCAAGATGCCCTAACAAGAAAGATGATGATAGAAGTGATAGATATAATGACAGAAAAGATGACCAAGATTTCAGAAGCAACCGACAGTATGATAGAAGAGATAACCGAGACTACAAGGATAAAGGCAAGAAAGATTGTTACATTGCTAAAGATAAGTTAATAATAATAGTACTGATAGCGATGAAGATATTGAGACAATCTTTGAGGCACTTAAAGATGATTCAGATGAACTTGAAAGATGTGTAGAGACAACACTTATCTCTAAAGTTAGCAAACATGATATTTTGGTTATTGATAGTGGCTGTACACATCACATGACTGGTGATAAAGGTAAATTTGAATTTATTGAACATTATGATGGCGGATTAGTAAGAATGGGAAATGATGCACCATGTCAAGTAAAAGGAAAAGGTACTATTATGCTAAACAATCAAATCAAATGTGAAAATTATTATTGGGTAAAAGGACTTAACTACAATTTGTTGAGTGTTTCACAGTTGAACAACACAAGTCACCAAGTCATATTTGAGAACTGAAAAGACAAAATCTATGATGCAAAAGGAAAATTGATTGGTACTAGTGAACAATCTAGAGGTAACTTATTCTATCTTGACACAACTGAAAGTACTTGTTTATTGGCAAAGAATGAAGATATATGGGTATGGCATAAAAGACCTTTTAATGTAAATTTTGACAACATGGTTATGATTAGTAGAAAAAGAAAAGTTAGAGGCTTACCAAGATTAACCAAACCAGACCATGTAATGTGCAAAAATTGTCAAATGGATAAGATGTCAAAATCTAGTTTCAATACCAAGAATTTCTCATCAAATGACATTTTGGAGTTAGTTCATACAGAATTATGTGGACCAATGAGAACACAAAGCTATTTTGGGGATAAATATTTTATTTGATTTGTTGATGACTACTCTAGGATGACAAATGTAATGTTTCTAAAAGATAAATGTGAAGCATTAAATATGTTTAAGTGGTATAAGTTAAAAGTGGAAAAAGAAACTGGTAGAGATCTAAAGTGTTTGAGATCTAACAAAGGAGGTAAATTTATTTATGATGAGTTCACTAAATTTTGTAATGAGAATGTAATCAAAAGATAGGTTTCTGCACCAAGGACACCAAAACAAAACATAATTACTGAAAGAAGGAACAGATCAATTGTAGATTATGCTAGAACATTGATGATTGAAAAGCAAGTTGCACAAACATACTAGAGAGAAGTAGTCAGAACAACAGTCTACACACTAAACTAAGTACAACTGAAGAAAGATTCAAACAAAATACCTTATGAGCTATGGTATGGTAATACTTCCAATGTGAGCTATTTTAGAATTTTTGGAAGCCATTATATTATTCTGAAAGATGATCAAAATGGAAAATTTAATTCAAAAAATGATGAAGGAATATTTCTTGGATATTCTACTAAGAGTAAATTCTACAAATGTTTGAACAAGTCAACTAACAAAATCATTGAGCGTGTAAATGTGAAAGTTGATGAATTTCCTGAGTTAAATGATGAAGACAATAGGAAAGAACCAAAGGACTACAGTAGATTTTTGTACTGGGAAGAGCCTGATACATTACCAAAACCAATGCCTAGCATTACCAGGCAACAAACTAACATTACTAGGGAACAGGAAAATGTCACCGGGTAATAGACAACACAAACTGAAAATCAAGAAAATGTTGACATAGAAGATCACAAACTAGAAGACAATGAAGATACAGAAGAAGATGATGAAGGACCAATAACTGAACCTATACTTGATAAATATGTTAGAAGACACCATCCATGGGATAAAATCATTGCAGATAAAAGAGCGAGAATTTTGACAAGAAGAAAGTTCAGAGATGATACTTGTTTAATTTGTGAATTTGAGCCCGAGAATGTTAAAGATGCATTATAAAATGAAGAATGGTTTAATGCTATGTCTGAGGAGATTGATCAGATACAGAAAAATAAAACATGAACATTAGTACCAAGACCGAGTGATAAAAATATCATTGGCACCAAATGGATTTTCATAAACAAATTGAATGAAGATGGGAATGTAATCAGAAATAAAGAAATATTGGTTTGCAAAGGGTATGAATAAAAAGAAGGAATTGACTATGGAGAAAATTTTGCACCCATTGCTATACTTGAAGGAGTAAGGATATTACTTTCATACGCTACATATAAAGGATTCAAGGTATATCAGATGGATGTTAAATCTGCATTTTTGAATGGAATACTTGAGGAGGAGCTATACATTGAACAACCTAAAGGATTTGTTGATCCTAATCAAACTCACATGGTATGTAAGTTACATAAATCTTTATATGGATTGAAGCAAGCACCAAGAGCATGGTATGAAAGACTGCATTCTTATCTAATCAGTATTGGATTTATTAGAACTGGTGACAACAAAAATTTGTATTTAAAAAGTGGAAATAAAGATAAGACACTTATTGCTGAGATATTCGTTGATGATATAATATTTGGAGGTAATGATAATTTATGCACTTCATTTGCTGATGAAATGATGAAAGATTTTGAGATGTCGATGTTTGGCCAAATTAAATTTTTTGTAGTATTGCAAATTTTACAACAAACTGCAGGAATATACATTACTCAATCAAAATACATCAAGGAAGTATTATAGACATTCAGAATGGAGGAATCTAAACTAGTTGAAACACCTATGGTGACATGATGCAAACTGACAAAAGAGAACAAGACACCTGAGGTGAACCAAACATTGTACAGATCTATGATTGGTAAATTGATGTATCTTGTACACACAAGACCTGACATTGCACACGTTGTTGGAATAGTAGCAATATTTTCTACTAAACCCAGAGAGTCACATATGAGAGCTATTAAAATAATGTTTAGATATTTGAAGAATACTGAGGATTATTGACTTTGGTATAAAAGAGAAGGAAAATTTGAATTGAAAGTCTATACAGATGTTGATTGGGCTAGAAATATAGATGACAGAAAGAGGACTACTTGTGGAGCATTCTTTATTGGAGGAAGACTAGTAACTTGGATTAGTAAGAAGCAAGGATGAATATCTTAGTCAACTGCAGAAGCAGAGTATGTTTCTGCTGCTACAAATTATTCTAACATAGCATGGACAAAAAAATTGTTTAAAGGAATGAATGAGGAGATCACCGAACTAGTAATGATTTGTTGTGATAACACAAGTGCTATAAATATTTCAAAGAATCCATTGATGCATGCAAAGACAAAGCACATCTCTATAAAGTATCACTACTTGAGGGAACAAGTATAAGACAAACTAGTAATACTGGAATATGTATAAGCAAAACAATAGCTTGCAGACATATTCACAAAACCCTTACCGAAGGATACATTTGAGTACTTGAGAGGTAGACTAGGGGTCTGACCCTTGTCTATTGGTAACTAAGTAGATTAGGAGGTTGCATCAACCTACATAAAATCAAAATATCAATCATGTTGATGCAAAAGCTTAACTGGACCGAAATAGAGATATTAGTACATAGAAAGGTACTTACTACACCAAAAATCAGAGATATTTCATTTGGCTACTGAAGAGTTGCATATTTCTTTTTGGAATTGTTTCCAAATAGAGAGATAGTAATGGTATAAAAAGGGAGATATCTATCCATCCAAGGGAGAAAAGAGAAAGGGAGAGACATATTTAATCTACAGAGAGATTCAAGAGCTGAAAAGATAAAACATCAGGGAGGGTCTGCACAGTGAATATTTTATTTATACTAACAAAGATAATATTCAAGCAAGGGAGAGTAACTGAATTGTCATAGTTGTAGAACAAAAGTTTGGTATTTGTTGTATGTAATTTTATATTGTATATTTCATATTTTTTTCCATCAATGCCAAAGGGAGAGATTGATGAACTATAATTGTTTATATGTTTGACGTCATTTGTTGATATTCAACTGAGTTGCAGAAGTGATGATAAACATTATCAATTAATGTATTGTCATTGATGTCAACTTAATTGAGTATTATTATGGTGGAGAACATCTATTATGTATTGAATATTTGGAACAAACAATGTTTTTGTGGTTGGTAATTGAAGAGTTTTGTATACACCAAATGACATAAAATACTGAGTAAAACCCAGTGTATACCGAGTGACAGTATTAACTGAGCAAGGGATTACCAACACAAATATTGATTAAGAAATTAATTCAAACCAAGGTCGACTAAATGTTGAGCTAGAAATTGATGATTTTGAGGTAACATATTAAGTTTTTTATTTGATCAAACGGTTATGAAACTTCAAGGAAGATCGGACGATAGAGATTGAAACTTGATTTTAACACAACAACCAAGGAAGGATCAAGAGGGAAAATGAACGATGGAGATTAAACGAAAAGATTTGAAGGATGAAAATGAAATGATACATGATTTCTATATAAGAGATAAGAGATTCATTTGTGAATCACATATGCACATAGATGCTAAATCATACATGCAAAATTGATGCACAACTAATCAAGATGGTTAAAGACAAAACCAAGTGTAATTCTATAGACATCGCCAAGCAAAGAGAGGATAACCGAGCAGAACAATGATGAAGAATGAGATGAACTAAAGTGAAAAAATTGATCAGAGGTATTATGTACCTAGAATCGATCTAAATATCTACAAATCAGAGTTGTATTTGAATCAGATCATTACTATATCAATTTAACCATTGTTACAGATTAATCTCTTAACCGAGTGGGATAGTGAATCCTTATTAAAACATTCAGAGAATGTTGATTGTTTTCTTGTTGACCCCATAGTGAATGCATGGTCAAGAGAGAATTGGTAGTTTTAAATCCTCTAAAAAGGTGACATTTAATAGTGTGCATTGTAACCTTTAACAAGGTTGGCTCTTCACTAATCTCACTTCAGAAGAGTGAAAATATTTTGGGTTACCGGTCCCAGGTGGTTTTTCCCTTAGTAGGGTTTCTACATTAAAAATCTATGTGTCAATGTGTATGAATGTTGGGGATTTTTATTTTACTTTACACTTTATTTTTTTGACCTAGATCGGTAATCATAGTATTAATTTACTGATACTCGATAAACACTATTGATGAAAGTTTAATTTTACAGTTTATATTTTCATCGAGCAGAGTTTTATATGATTGAATTTATTTTTATATACATATGGAGAAATTTGGGACTGTAGGATAATTTTGTGAGGGCACTGATTCTAGCTGATTCACCCCCCCCCCCCTCTTAGTTATTCTAAAAAACCGATCTATCCTCAAAATTAATTTTCCTTTTTGTCCCTTGCTGACCANTGATTCCCCCCCCCCCCCCTCTTAGTTATTCTAAAAAACCGATCTATCCTCAAAATTAATTTTCCTTTTTGTCCCTTGCTGACCAAATTAGATGCTTTTTTTAACTAGCATCAAGTATAAACAATGTCCAAACCTGATGAAGACTATCCACGAACTTTAATCATATGTCTAAGGCCTTCTCAGATGAGGAAATGACCAGATATTGTTAGAGGGATGGATTCTAAACCACTTAAATGCATAAGGAAATTTTTCAAAAATGTCACTTGTTATGCGAAGCATTCCCTCCTACCAGAAGATGACAAAATGTCAGGGTCTAGGACAAGACACTGCAAAAAATAAAAGAAACAAAAACAAAACAACACACGAGAAAAATACCTGGGACTATTTACAAGGGAGGAACACCAACCAGGAGCATCATGGCTATTTACAAGCCAAATATACATATGGTACAACCTAAAAGAGGGAGGAACTCTATTCTTACCTTATTTGAAGTAATGTTTAAGGAAATGTCTGTTGACATGCAATGGGACAACTTCTCATGTTAAAGAACTGAGGCGATAGGAGTTGGCCCCAAAAATCTTTGATATTTGGTATGGCCCAAGCCAGAGCCTTTGGAATTTAGTATGCTTTCCTTTCTTTTCCCATGATTTGTCCCACAAGAGGACTAAGTTTGAAGTGCAAAAAACCTTATATGGGGCTCTCTTGTCAAACCAATGTTTGACCACCATTTTGTGCCTTTTAAAGTGTTCAAGTGCACTATCTCTTTGTTCTTCTAGCCGTATAAAATTGAGGAGACGAACCTCCACAACGTTATCTTGAGTGTTGAATTCTTGCATGAACTATATGCAAGACCAGAAAAAGGTGTAAATGCATATCTAAAGTAACCACAAAACCCTAAACAATATACAAACCCATATAATCTAACATTAAAGCCATTGAAATGGGAATTTAAAACATATGAAAATTAAATAAAAACTCCCTTCAAATGATGCTCAAATGTTATCCTTTCTTCTCCATTGAGTTTATTAACGTTTCTCTTTGCCAATGACACAATTTCACAAAGATTTGAAAGCAAAAGTTGATAGTGAGAATACTAGGAGATAGTGGTTAACCAAAGAAAGACAAAAAAATCTCAATTTATAGAGATGAGAGACCAATTTGGAGAAATTAGTAATTGAATGCACAAAATGGAATATTGTCATAATCATGAAAAATTGAGTGCACAAATTAGTATGCATAAATGGAGTATAATGGAAGAAATATGGAAGAAAATTAATAGGAAATTAGAAGACCAAAATTAGGGGAAAACGGATAGGGAAAGGTGGAAGAGCTCATGGAGCTAATTAATAGGGAGATGAAGCACAATTAAAGGAGGCAAGGTAAGAGTACAATTTTTTAATTTAAAAACTCATTATTCCCTCAAATTAGGAATTTAGGAATTAGGAAAATCTCATAATTCAAAAGATGAGAAATTAATTAATTTAGGGAGACATTTGGAAAAGAGAATAAATAAAGTCAATTTATTTATTCGATTAGGACATAGGGATAAACTATGGGTTATTCATCCCGACAGAGAGAAACAGTGAATGATTGGCTAAATTGAAGGCATTAATGCGTAATTGTATTGGTTTTGATGATATTGATAAGGATTATGATACCTCCAAGGCATTGCTGAAATTTGACGATGTGCTCAAATAATGATATCTGAAAATGATTAAATAACATCAATAAACTTTGATGATGCCAGAGGATTGATAAAGAATAAGGAGACATTGATGAACTTGGACAATGCTCCCAAAATAATAATGATTGCAATAGCATTGATGAACTTGGAAAATACTATTGAATTGATGATGATAGGTTGGTAGTGATAACATTGATGAACTTGGAAAATGATATCAAATGGGTGATGAAAAGATACAAATCATTGATGAACTCGGAAAATCCTCCAAGAATGATGAATTTTAATTAATGATGACAAGATTGACCAGGTTTGAAAAGGTTTTGATTGATTTAGAAAGTGATTTAATTAGGCATCAATGGTCTTGGAAAATGCCCCATAATAGTTGGAATGAGTCCAAAATGATTAGGAAGAGAATAGAATATTTTTGAATTTATTTAGGATGATTTGATATGGTTTATAATCAAATAGGATCAGTTTAGGATGATTTAGGATTGATCAGAATCAATTAGGAATGATCAATTCGGCTGAGAGGACAAAAATATTACCATATAATTGAACAATGTGCAATATTCAATTATTGATGAAAGACACAATGTTTCCACATAATAAAGATCATATGGGAAACATAGAGGAATAATTAGAGCACAAAACAACGTTTCAATTGTAATTCCAAAAATGTTAAAACATGTAGACTAGTAGGCTCAAACCATTTTTGAGTGTCTACATTTTGCCCCTCTTTGATACAATGCGATTGTGAGTGTTGTGTCAAATAATTTTCAAGGAAATCAAATTTAAAGCATGCCCCAATGACAATGGGATACATAGGTGCACCCTTGAGAAATTGACCAAAAAATGTAAGTGATAGGTCAACTTGTAGACAATGATGAGATGGATCCACAAAAATGAACAGATCAAAAGTTGGAGGTCAAACGCAAAAGTTATGAGGATCAGAGTGTAAAAGGAATAACAACCAACACAAAAGGAAAGGGTTTCACATCCATGTAGGCAATCAAGAGGCTATAAAAGGCTTGGAGAGGGATTTAGAGGTCATTTTCACTCCCACTTTTGGAAGAATTTGACCTCTAGAGCTAGGAGAATCGATCGAGTGCCAATGCAAAATCAACGCGGGGTTCACCAAATGTAAGACCAGAAAAAGGCGTAAATGCATATCTAGAGTAACCACAAAACCCTAAACAATATTGAACCCATCTAATCTAACATTAAATCCATTGAAATGGGAATTCAAAACATATGAAAATAGCACAAAACCCCCTTCAAATGATGCTCAAATATTCTCCTTTCTTCTCCATTGATTTTATTAATGTTTCCCTTTGCCAATAACACAATTGCACAAAGATTTGAAAGCCAAAGTTGATAGCAAGAATATTAGGAGATAGTGGTTAACCAGAGAAAGAAAAATTTGCATAAATTAGTAACTGAATGCACAAAATGGAATATTCTCATAATCATGAAAAATTGAGTGCATAAATTAATATGCATAAATCAATTCATAAATGAAGGAAAATGGAAGGAGGATGGAAGAAAATTAATAGGAAATTAGAAGCACAATTAGGGGAAAATGGATAGGGAAAGGTGGAAGAGCTCATGGATCTAATTAATAGGGAGATGAAGCACAATTAAAGGAGGGAATGTAAGAGTTAAATTTTTGAATTTAAAAACTCATAATTCCCTCAAATTAGGAATTTAGGAATTAGGAAAATCCCATAATTCAAAAGATGAGAAATTAATTAATTTTGAAATTAATTAATTTAGGGAGACATTAAGAAAAGGGAATAAATAAAGCCAATTTATTTATTCGATTAGGACATAGGGAGAAACTATGGGTTATTCTTCCCAAGAGATAAAAATAGTGAATCATTGGCCAAATCAAAGGCATTAATGTGAAATTGAATTGGTTTTGATTATATTCATAAGGATTAAGATAGCTCTGAGGTATTGATGAACTTTGACAATACACTCAAATAATGATGTCTTAAAATGATTAAATAACATCAATGAAATTTGATGATGCTAGAGGATTGATAAAGAATAAGGAGACGTCGATGAAGTTGGACAATGCTCCCAAAATAATAATGATCTACAATAGCATTGATGAACTTGGAAAATACTATTGAATTGATGATGATAGGCTGGTAGCAATAACATCGATGAACTTGGACAATGCTATCAAATCGATGATGAAAAGATACAAAGAATTGATGAACTTGGAAAGTGCCCCTAGAATGATGAGGTTGAATTAATGATGACAAGATTGAATGGGTTTGAAAAGGGTTTGATTTATTTATAAAGTAATTTAATTAGGTATCAATGATCTTGGACAATCCCTCAAAATGGTTAGAATGAGTCCAAAATGATTCTGAAATATTAGGAAGAGAATAGGATAGTTTTTTATTGATTTAGGATGATTTGATATGGTTTAGGATCATTTAGGACCAAATAGGATTGGTTTAGGATGATTTAGGATTGATCAAAATTGATTAGGAAATGATCAATTCGGTGGAGAGGACAAAAGTATTAGCAAATAATTGAACAATCTACAACATTCAATTATCGATGAAAGACACAATGTTGTCATATAAGAAATATCATATGCACAACATAGAGGAATAATTAGAGTGCAAAAAAATGTTTCAATTGTAATGTCAAAAATGTTAAAACATGTAGACTAGCAGGCTTGAACCATTTTTGAGCATCTACACTTTAAGAATGGGATCTGTAGGTTTACCAAAAATACCAGATTCTGGCCATAAACTAGATGGAATGGAGAAGTTCCCAAGGAGGCTTTAATTCAAATAAGATCCACCCATAGAGAGAATCTAATCATTTGATTCCAATCCCAGGGATTATTCTCAAGCAGATATTTGATTACCTCTAAAATTTTCTTATTTTTTGAATTTGCTACTCCATTACTAATAGAAACTCTCCAAGGTGTGCTTGCACAAGCTCTTTTAGGACACCAATGGTTCCTAGTCTTCACAAGATCCTAATTTATCCTCTAGTACATTAAAATTTTTGGCTTAGATAGCCTATAACCACTCCAGCATCACTCTATGAGCTGGTCTCCTTTGTGCTTCACCTTAGGGGTAACTATCAACCAAATGCTCTTAAATCACTTACTCCACCTTGGAAGATTCCAAGTGAATTCTCTTCACCAGTTCATCAAAAGTGCTTAAAGGGGTGAAATTATTGTTGAGAAAACTTATTTCCTCCCATATTACCCCATTAGAATAGGTCATCAATGTTTTAACAAACGATCTCAAGACTAATGTTGAATTTGGTCTTTTAGGCCTAATAGGGCAATTAGCCCTACACAGTGGGTTTTTCTCACTTCACTCTCAAAACCCCCAAACAACCCAAAAATAAATCTTGATATTCTGACTCCCTTTCCAATACCTAAAGGATTATTTTTTTCTTAGGGATCTAGGGCATCCGTACAATGGATTCCTAGAATTTAGGGCTAATAGGGAAAAAAAGGCTATTTATGTGCAGTCTTCTGATTTATGGTTGGAAATATATCCTAATGGATTGGAAAATGCCTAATTATCTCAAGAGGTAACTATAGGACCTCTATTCTTCTGAAACCATTCTTGGTTTCATTCTCCCAATCTTTCCCCTGCAATTACACAACATGTAAACATTGTCATGCACCTAACCAAGCACACTGAACTCGCCTAGGGCATGACCTTTAAATTAGCTAGATGACTCTTCTAAGCTCCTCCATACATATACATAATATAAAATGTATTCCCTTCCATATCCCTAAGGGGCTTGATGAGTTTCACAGTGGAGAGCTATGGGGAGCCATGTTTCCTAAAACTGCAAAAATAACACCATCAACTACTCTACTTGCAAAACAATTTGAAAAACTAATCTAATGAACACAAAGAAACTTCATTACTGAATGAAAATTTCTTAAATATATGTTGACTACACTAATAAAATTTTGGATCACTTAGTTCAATCCATCTATTTTCTCATGAACTTAAAACAAGTCGACTGTATGCAAAAACCAGAACTCAGAGCTTCTCATTCAAATTCTAATCACTCATTACATCACACTGCCTCGGGAAATGGGATCCTACTTGTCTAAATATTCCTTCCCCATGATTTTAGGTCATTATATTAATCATCCATCATCATTCTCCAAAGAGAATCCAATAATTCCAAATGTTGTCATGCAACTTTCAAAAGTTGCAAATGTTGTCATGCAACATTTTGACAACTTTGAAAACTATGCATAAAAAAAACTCCAATGATTTCCAACCAACCTAGAATGATTTAAAAACATTCTAGAGACCATTTTAGGCATATTTTGACCATTTACTAAGCCTTAGTTGCTTTGGATCCATTTTTCCCACTTTAGGATAAATCTACCACTAACCACTAATAAAGCATAAACATCTAGGATGGATTGAACCTAGTCAAATCCACCTAGGTACACACTTGCAAGACCTTATAAGGTCAAAAAAAAATACTACTGACTTGGCTAAGGTCAGTACAAGAAAAAACACAACAAGAATTGAGGATCATCCTAAGTGCTCTTGCACCAATTACCCTGTAGATAATAATGACTAGAAAACTTAAGGGTATTGTTTATGTGGTAAGCCCACTCCAATAGCTGGGTTGAGGAAAATTCTAGACCGTTATCGCATATGAGTGAAAAAGGAATTCCAAACTTGGTGTCTATGTTTTCCTCGATGAAGCTGATTACTACATCTGTTGTGTTATTGTTTCATCATTTATTTCCCCGATAAAATTGAATGCCCATTGGGAAAAATGTCTAGCTTTGAAAATAGGCTAATGGGGCATTGTCGGGTTCCTCTCTTGAGAGGCAACAGTTTGGCATGCATGGCACTTCCTCACATGTGCATAGACATCTTTAAAAATATGAGTCCAATAGTACTTGGCCTAGAGGATTTGATGGACAATGACATCAACTAGCCCATGCCCAGTTCCAAAATGACCATGGAATTATTCTATAATTTGTTTGGCATGTTCTCGATCAAGACATTGAAGGTAAATAACTTCATAGTTTTAGAAAAAAATGTGTTCCATTCTTGATCATAAACTGTTCACTTTTTTGCCAAAGAACCCAACATTTTTTGGAAGGGATCCCTTTGGGGCATTGGTTATTTAGTAGGAGGTATACCAATTCATAATACCATGGGTCTTGGGTAAGGGATTTTACTATATAAGTTTGTCATTCAATGTGTGGGCTGGCCTTAGTCATGGCTTTGCACAATCCTTGTCCTCAGATAATTTCATCAGTTGCATCACAGGGTCATAGTCTTGGAGGATATCCATCCACTTCCCCTTATGTTCACCCAACTCACTTTGTAGTAGTATAGACTTGACAGCTTGATTTGGAATGACAACATGTATCTTACTTTGGAGAATGCGGTGCCAAAACTTCTTTAGTGCGCAGACAAGGGCAAATGCCTGCTTCTAGAGGGGTGAATACTGCACTTAAGAATTATTGAAGGGGATCTCATGAAAGTGATGGTTCATTCTTCCCCTTCAACCCTTTGGGTCAATAATACAACAATAGATTTCACAAAGGAAAAAGAGTATATGTAAAAGGGTAGGGAATAGTCTGGACTTGCCAAGACTAGGGTCTCTGTGATAACCTTCTTTATTTGAGTGAATGCTTTCTTTTCCTCTAGTCTCCACTCATATTTTACATCTGTTTTCATCATGTTGTTTAGGGTTTTTACAACCCCATCAAATCTAGTCACAAAGCATCAGAAAAAATTAATATTCCCAAAGAAAGACCACATTCATTCTTACTACTGGGTATTTGCAAATTCAGAAATGCCTCTACTCTCTTGGGGTCAATGTATATTCTCTTCTCAAAGATGATATGTCCTAATAGTTTCCCTTCTGTGACCCTAATTATGTAGTTCTTTGGGTTAAGGGAAATATCGAACCAATGATAACTCTCAAAAATCTTGGCGAGGTGGGTGGGGTGAACATGCCTATCTTGGGAGAAGACTGTTAAATCATCCATGTAGATGATAATGCACTTATTCACCAATCCCTCAAAAGAGATACCTATGGCCTTCTAAAATGGCCCTAGCATTAATTAGTCTGAATGGCATCCTCCTATAGGCAAACGTCCCTCACTTGGTGGTGAACGTTGTTCTCATTCTATCTTCAAATTTAACCATGTCTTGGTTATACTCGAAGTATCCATCCAGGAAGGACATCATTTGAGACCCGTTTATGATCTGGAGCACTTTGTCTAGTAAAGGCAGGGGGTGGTTATCCTTTTTCAAGGCGTTATTCAAATTTTGGAAATCTACATAGAATCAAATTTCCCCATTCTTATACCAGACCAGGGAAATGTTTTCTACCCACATGGTATTCCAGATAGGAAAGATGATTCGAGGGGATAGTTACTTTTGAACCTTCTGATAGATTAGGGATTCAATCAGAGGATTGAACGATATCTATTTTTTTCTAAAAGGTTTGGCATCAGGCTTCAAGTAGATTGTATGCATCATGATAGAGGTATCATAGGTTTTAAGGTATTCATATCTCTAGGTGATTAGGTTAATGTATTCTGAGAGGGCCATGAGAATCGTCTCTTTTCCTCTAGGGAACAAGAGGTACCTATATGCATGTATTTTTATTTAGTGCCCTTTCCAATATTCACTTTCTCATATTTCCCTCCTTCCGAGTACTGGAACACTTTGTCTTTAACCCAAGGGTCTGAGTCAAAGATCCTTTTAAGGGCTACCATCCCTTTCAAGATAGTGTTAGTGGACAAGTCAAGGATCCCTTATTCCTCCCCTCCTTTTCCTGTATCGTCATGTTTTTCTTCTTCTTCGATGATTTGGTCTTCAAAAACACAAATTTTTTCCATGAAGTCAAGGATATGATTATCATCTTCAAAGACCAAAAAATGAGTTTTATTTTTAGGGATGGAGGGTGTGGGAACTATTTCTACTAATAATTTATAGAGTTGGGAACCTGGCGTGGGTTCAAGGGTACTGGAAGATATGAAAAGAGAATCTGAAACATTGTTCCACCTCCAAGGAAGTAACTCGATGCCAAAGGCATCAAATTATTCTATAAAAATCCATGCTCTATTACAATACGCTACCATTCATTTATTATGACATGTATACTAGCTCCAGACTTAATTATCTATGAGTTCTAAGTCACCCATTTCCCAGAGGCAAGTGACTCCTTTCCTTAGTGTGAACAAAATTCGATTAAAGCCTCGTGTTCTATGACATTATTGGTGTAACTAAAATGCAACTAATAGGATGCAAGGAAGGATTTTCTTTAGGGGTTGATCAACTCTACCCCAACTCTACTTGGACTTGGATCCATCAAACTTTAGGACCCAGAGGTTATTGTTAGTGTAGTGGAGTCTAGAAGGTTAGGTAGTGGGTTTTATCAATTTGGAAAGGGTAGAAGGTTCTAACACGCCTTCCAAAGGGAAAGACATAGGAGCCAAAACTTCCTCCAAAGGATTTCCTGCTAGGGTCTCCTCAAAAAGAGGTCCTTTGGATGTTCTCTCTAGTGGAAAACATCATTCCATATCCTCTTCTTTGTATTTTTCTTCTTGGAAAATCAAGAGATGAGTACTGGCAGCATTGAGACATGGTGGGAACTCCAACTTGGAGTGTTTTTGGTAGTGTACTCTGCACCATGTATTCAATAAGAGGGTAGTTAAAGAACCATCTCTTTTGTGAGGGTTAACATCATGTTTCAACTGTATGATGAGATCATGAACCCCCTGGGTGATAACGGAATCCTCATCGAGGAACATTTTGTCGAGAATGAAATCCAGGGTCAAGATATCTTTGGCTTTGTACAAGTTGAGTTCTAGCTCAACGAACACTATTTTTATCACCTAACCATAGTCAGTGAAGACTTGCTTCATTTGGGGTTTTCTTTCTACTTTTATCTAGTTGGCTTCTCCTCACTAACGGATCCATAAGTGGGAAATTTGGTCAAGATAACCCATTTAGGGCCTTGGACCAGTTCTGACTCAAAAACATCATCTATGTTTTGGGGATGTCAACCACTTGGATGTCCATAATGTCAGACACCTAAGGGTCCTAGATGAGTTGTATCTAGACATTTTTCAAATCACCCACCATTTTAACAATAGGCTTGTCCAATTGGACTATTGCACCCTTAGGAGGCGTGAGGAATAATCTGAGCTTCTTTCAAATAGATACCCTTTTTGTTTGGTGTATTGTTCCATTGATGGTTATTGGGCTAAGCATTACCATTTTTGCTATTGTTATGATAATTTTAGGGCCCAGAATTGTTAGAATTTTTTTGTCCCAAAAATATATTTCCTCACTAAGAGGAATTAGGATTATGGGACATAGAGGGCCCCATGTTCAGCTATCCCATGTTCATAGTGAGAGAAGACAATTTTTTCCAGAGGGATTCAACCTCGACAGACAATTGGGTAGTTGGGTCACAATGTGATGACTGAGGTGGTTGGTTTGTAGATGGAACACCCAGAGCTGTGGAAGGTAATCCCCCAAACATAGATGCCTAGAAGAAATTTCCTCTAGAAGGTTGAGGTGTTGGTTTCTATGGTTGTGTCCAGGGCATGTACTTTGGGCCTGAAAGAGTTTGGGCGTGGGTGGGGTAGATATACCAGGGCACTGTGTTCATCATTGGGGTGCCCATTGCTAAGTTGGGGTTATATCCCCTTGTATGGGTACTTCCCCTGGGCTACATGTTGTACAATACACTTTTTTCAATACTACCAGGAGCCTTACTTAGGTTTTAGGACAATTCTAGGGCGAGATTGTAAACCTTTTCCAAGGTGTCCCTTTTATTAGCAGTGGTGGTTCTCCAGAGGAGTGTCACAATGAAAAAGTCCAGAGCATTGAGGTATGTCTGGATAGTCACTTCTATGGATAGGATGAAAGGACCTGTGCATCATTTTATGGTTCTCTAAAACTAATGGTTGAAGGTTTCTAGAGGCTCATTATATTCCTTTATGATGGAAATAAACCGGGTTTGGGACCAAGCTGGGTCTATGAGGACACAAAAGGCCACCAAGAAGGCATCTTCCATATCCTGCAAAGTATTGATGGAATTGGTAGGCAAGTTTAAATACCAGTTTATTTCGATTTCCCTAAGGGACAGTGAAAACATCCTGCTCACTACATCTTCATGTTAGATATGATGCATGTTCATTCTTCTAAGCTTGCAAACTCTCTTCCATGATCCAGGGACCTAAGTGTTCATATTTTGGGCAGATCTTCTCCGGATTTGGACGAAGGTCATTAACTGCATTAGGGAATTGTCCCATTGGGGAACCAGTGTTGTTGAAGTATGCACCCATTGGGACCACTAGATTTGGAAGAATAGTATTGGTCATTGTAATGGGTTGAGGAATCAGAGTACTCTGAGAATTTGTAATCCCCACCAAGCAATTCAAGGGCTACTTCTTCTGGTAGGTCCTTTTTCCTTGGACTGGGGGTCCATGTTCAACAAACTCTCTAGGATTTGGGGTCGACCCAAGTATTATTTTAAAATGCAAAGGCGAGAACAACCATAACCCTTGGAAAGTTTGGTTTATAAAATTACTACTTGGGGAACCCTCAAGAGGTGTGGTATCAAATTATTCTAGGGAGGATGAGCTCATTCTCTCCTTCTAGCGCCAATTTTTGTTGATGGGAATTTTTTATGACCTCACCAATAGGGGGAGATTTTTCATCGGGTACCAGAGTACTAGCTAACTTTTCCTAAAGAGGTATACTAGAGAGTGGGATCTCCTAGCCTCCAAGAACCTGGTAGTCAGGTCAGGATGGGACAGAGGTATCCTAGTTGGACAAGTGACTTTTATATTGAGGGATAGCTAGTTTTAAGTTGTCAACCTTCTAGGAACTTCAAAGGAAATGGAGGTTTCTTGCAATCATGTATCTGTAGTCATATCTTCTCAATAGCCTTGCCTCTATTCTAAAAACTGATTACTGCAATGTAGTCTTTGTCCTAAAACCCTATTATAATCTCTGATGTCCATAGTTGATGAACTACAACTGATTGTATGTTTGAAGTCATTTGTTGATATTCAACTGATTTGCATATGTGATGATAAACATTAGAAATTAATGTATTTTCATTGATGTCAACTTATTTGAGTATTATTATGGTAGAAAAAATTTGTTATGAATTGAAGATCTAGAGCAAACAATGTTTATATGGTCGATAACTGAAGAGTTCTATATAGACTGAGAGACAGTGAATACTGAGTAAAATACAGTGTATACCAAGCACCGTAATAACCGAGCAAGGGATTATCGACACAACTATTGACCAAGAAATTTAATCAAAACTAGGTTGACTTGAATGTTGAGCTGGAAATTGATGATTTTGAGGTAAAAGATAAATTTTTTATTTGATCAAACAGTTATAAAAATTCAATGAAGATCAGACGACAAAGATTGAAACATGTTTTTAACACAATTGCCAAGGACGATCAAGCAGGAAAATCACCAATGGAGATTAAGCAGGAAAATATGAAGGATGAAATTTAAATGAGACATGATGTCTATATAATACACAAGAGATTCATTTTGAATCACATGATGCTATGATGTGAACATGCAAATTTTATGCATGACTGAATAAACTAGTTAAAGATAGAACTGAGCATTTTTCTACAGACATCACCGAGCAAATAGAGGAAAGAGCATTATCAAGTAGAACAAGTATGAAGTATGAGATGAAATGAAGTGAACAAATTGATCATAGATATTATGTACTTAGCATAGATCTAAATACCTGCAAAATAGAAATGTATTTTAATTAGATCATTAGTGTATCAGTTTAACCATTGTTACAAATAAATCTCTTAACTGAGTAGGATAGTGGAAGTCCTTATTATGACATTCCAATAAATGTTGAGTGTTTTCTTGTTGACCCCATAGTGAATACATGGTCAAGAGAGAACTATTGGTTTTAAATCCTCCAACTGGGTCACATTTAACATTGTGCATTGGAACCATTAATAGGTTTGGATCTTCACTGAGCTCACTTTAGAAGAGTGAAAATATTTCGTCTTACCAGTCCCAGGTGGTTTTTCCCTTAGCAAGGTTTCCATGTTAAAAATTTGTGTCAATGTGCATGAATTTTGTGGATTGTTTTCGATTGAGGTTAAAATAGTTTTTCAAGGGAACAGTAACCATGAACAAAAGGTGCTAAAGATAAGCAAGAAACAACACTACAAAAAGTGAACAAACAGCAAAAAACAATAGCTGGGGGTAAAAGATGGATACATTAAAACCCCCCCCAGCACTTACAACCAGCCAAAAGATGACACCCAGACAAAAAGACTACCAGCCACAATACATAGTTATGTCTATTTTTCCATAATCTCAGTAGAGTCAGCCATCACATTTTCATATTTTTTCATAGCCTCTCTGAGATCTTTTATTTCCTTTGTGCTACCCGATTTCACCTTTTTAGCACTCACCCTAGTATGATTCCCTGGGCTAGCAATGCTAGGGTCTATAGCAGTATCATCATCCACTATGATGGGAGTAGTGTTCTCATCCAGCATTGAGAGAAGCACCCTTAAGTTTCTATTAGTCACCCTCATGCCTTCATAGTTATTTTTCATCATACAGTTGAGAGTATCTTCAATACTCTGAATGAGAATTTTATTTGTACGCTGGTGGAAATTAACCACTGCATTAATTCTAAGTTCAGTCATCACATTACACTTTACTTTATTGACCTAGATCAGTAATCACATTATTAATTTATTGCTACTCGGTAACTAATATTGATGAAAGTTTGAGATTGCAGAATACATTTTCACCGAGTTGAATTATATGTTTGAATTTGTTTTGATATACATCTAGAGGAATTTGGGACTGTAGGATAATTTGTGAGGAAACTAATTCTAACTGATTCACCCCCCCCCCTCTCAATTATTCTAACATGTAGTATGATGACTACTTGATCATTACTTGATCAACATACATTACACAATGACATCTTTACAATATATATTAAACATTATGACCTAATTTGGGTTGTACAATATCATAAAAGACCTAAGTTTAATGGTGTACAAAATCTACCTTGATCATCTAAACATAGGAGATATAAATAATTAATGTTGTGAATCCGTAATTAATGTTCTCCTTGATCATTGTAAATCGTTATCAAAGTCAGAAAAAATTTGTTACCTAGATTTATGTGCCATAACAAACTTTTATGTGATCGCTGGTCTTCTCAGTAAATAATGTCTCTCATTTCTTGGTGTTATTTGTGTCTCTTCGTGTAGACTCTTTTCTCAGTGTATACTTCTGCTTGGTAAAGTCTATTTTTTTGATGATGATTGCACCCAATTAACTTTGTGCATGATCAGTGCACTCGGTTAACTCTGCACTTCCATGATCATACCAACTAATCTATCTATGAATCTATTACCAACTATCCATTTGAGTGATTGGATACTAACTAAAATCTTCAAAGCTCATTTGGAGTAAAAAAAATCAACCTGTGCACCCCACATCGATCTCTCAGCCTAGACCCGAGCATATAGTGCCAAACCTTGTGGTATATCCTGAATCCTTCCATACTAACAAGATACTCTATAGAAGAAAAATATCTCAATCACTAGAGGTGATCGGCCTATCATCCATTGAGGTGCAAACATATATAGAAACTCATCATCATCCTCTCACCATGCTTCACAACCTAGATATAGCCTCTAGATAACCTGATCAATATCATCAAGCATATGTCTCAAGTTATCTAACTTACCCAGTTGAGGCTAAATAACCATGCCCTCATACAAATATGCATATGGTCATCCAAGATCTCTCTGCCTGGTAGCAATCGGTCTCAAAATAGGGATATGCTCGCATGTCCATAACTGTAAAAGAATCACTCCAGAAGATAATGGGACACTACCTCTATAAACAACATGGTGCAACTCATGATACAACTATGCTAAAATGAAAGAACCCCAATCAAATCTCTGAGGATGAGCGATCATATACTCAATGATGCAACCCCAACCCACTGTGAATTTGTGACCTCATTGATCTAGTAATAATACTCCACCGATTAGTGTTCCTAATACTGAAGGAAGAGGAAGAAATGAAATAAACTGAGCCCAAGGGATACTCTCATCACCAATTTTTGGATCTATAAAGACCCATTTGCATGTGTTTTCATCATAAACCTGGTCATAATATACTTTCTCTCCTCATGTTGGGATCCTCAATAGCCTATACATGTCCTCTAGCATGATAATCATCTCTCCCATAAGAAAATGGAAGTTATTATGGTTAGAGTCCCATCGCACTTCCATATTTGTAAGTAATCCTTGATTCATCTGGAACTGAGGTAACTCAAGGAGGTAAACCGAACCACATCTACTGATAATGCGTCTCTCATGACCTGAAAACTGGTATACCATATCGAGAAGCCAAGTTGGAACACCCTAGACATATAACTTCCATATCGGTACCTATTTTGAAAATTAACTCAATTTGATTAGTATCATCATTCAAGTGGATCATTCTACATTAATCAATCATCAAATCAACCTATCACTCTTTTTGAACAACATAAAATTTTTTTCCTAACTCTATATCGTGAGAAGGGGAAAATACATCAGTTTATCCTATCCTACCTCTCTGATTGATATTTCAACATCCATCTAACTAATCATCCTAACATCCTAGACACTTGGTTTCATTACTAAATCTGACCAGCTTATCTTTGCAATCAATCTGGTATCCGATCTATCAGAAACAATCAACAACAATCAAGGTTTTTCATTTTTTACACTTAGGCCTCATTTTTCCTATGTGTACGTGTTATTTCCTAGGCTGTACATGTCATTTTAGGTTATGCGTAGCTTCACTTATCCTACGTGGCATTTCATCCTTCATAAGTGTAACTTGGCCTAGTACGTGATACTTTGCAGCATACCCATGACTTAAACATTGGTACGCGTAACTTAAAACTAGGGTTTCATATGCACAAATTCACTTCTGCTACATGTGACTTGGGAAATTTCATACGTGACATTTTTCTAGTTGCTACATGTCACTTCACTAAGCAGACATGCAAATTTACTTATTCCTACGTGTAAATTCACTAAAAATTGCAAGAAAAACCCTAACTAGGCGTAAAGAAATCATTTAAATGCAATAAATGAAGTAATAAATGCTTGAGAAGGTATAAATCACTCACCAAAGGTTTGTACTTGGCTGGACTCTAGAATCTGTAACCTCTCTCAAATTGATGCTCGCATGTGGGGACCACCATGGTCAGAATCTCTCAAAGTATCAAAGTAAGAATGAGAGGTTAAAAATGAAAGTGACTAGTAAAAATGAAATTTTTACTTCTATTTATACTTTTTGACCTAATTTTCAAGAGATTTTTACCCTTTATGACCTTAAAATGGACATTTTTCATCATTGGGGCATATTGTAATCGATTTATCATCTGGTTTTTCAGAAATGAAAACAAAATTGACCTATTAATTTCATTCTTCAATATCTTTTTGCCTCTGATAATCAATTATATTTTCATTTATGAGGGGGCATCATATGGTCAAAACATTATTTTTATCACACGTTTGCAACAACAACAAAATTTGGGGTACTAAAATTTCAAATTGCTATTAGTGGGGCATTTTTCTGCGTTATTTTTCATCAGTTTTTCATATCAGGGTTTCTCGTCATCAATTTTTATCATCAAATTTCACATCAGGATTCAAATTAGGGTTTTGTATCAGATATCAGTCAATCAGATCAAGACATCAATTTTCTTTGAATCAATGTGCTTCACACATTCATTTAAAGAGGGGCATTTGTAGATACCTAAAATTGATCAGGTGTATTTTAATCAAATCAAAAGGTAATTTTATCAAATGAAATGGATTAATTCTATCAAAAGGGACAAAATTACATGAAACCAAAGGATTAAATTAATAAATATATCAATTAATTAAATATAAGCCTAAAAGGGATAAATCAAAGCTATATAATTTATTATATAGTTTAAATCAAAAATAAAAATCAACATATTCCCTTACATGGCTAATTTAATTAATTAATTGAATCGATTAAATCCTTATTTATTTCAACAAAGGAGACAAGAATTCAAAGAGCCAATGAAAATCAAGGATTGAAAGCACATGGATCACTACAAACTTTGCAATCTTGATAACTCATTTGACCCTTTAAAATCCTCACCACTCAATTTGTCTCTTTGTCCCAACCTTTGAGACCACTATTTAAATGGTCTCCCCATTTGAAAGCCTTCAACTCAACCTATCTTTGATCATGATCAACTTAACTCTACCCCCTACCCTTGGGAAATCCTACAAATACCAAGAATTTTGAGTGAATTTCATTTCCTAGACATTCATGAGCAATTTCATCTACACTATAGAGCAATTTCATTTAGATCATAGCATTTGAGAGCAATTTGAGAGCATAATTGAATGAATTGCATTGCAATTTGTGAGTTGAGAGATAGATTTAGACATTATCATAAATCAATTCTCATTCTAGGACTATCACTAATGGAGATTAAGGCTGAGAGCTTCATTAGCATGCTTACTTAGAGAGCCATGAAATTCTTATTGTTATTTTGTGAATTCTTTGAGTTAAATTAGATTTTTCTTTCCATAGAATTGATAGATTACAACCTTATTTCATGAAGGTATACTTTATATATACACAATGGTCATCACTCTCTTGTCCCACTACAAATGTGTTAGGGTTTCTACCATCTTCTTAGTATTCTTCTCAGTAACATGCACTATACCAGTATTGTCCAATCCTATTATGGCATGAATAAACTCATTGTAGATCTTCACAGGCTGATCTCCAAGCCATATGAACAGATCATGAACTCTTCTCAATAAGATCTTTATCCATTCTTCTTCATAAAAGTCATGAAGTTCAGTTATCTTCATAATGCTCAAGTCATTTACGTGTGTGAACTCATCTTTCATCTTTCCATCATCACGTAACATGTTTTCCATCTTTGTGGCAATTTCATCATCTCTCAATGTTTCAAACTTGCAATGTATATATTCCCTAATATCTTCAACATGTAAAAATCCATAGGGTGTTGCAAAAATGTGCCTTTAGGGTCATCCTCAATAGATTAATAAGGGTGTTTCTTGAATTTTTACCTAGGTCTCTCTGCAACATTGAAAATCGTAGGTGTATCCATTTCAAAATCTTTACAATCGATATAAATACCTTTTACCACAGAAATGCAAGATCTATGCTTTGATCAAACTCTTTGTTTACTTGATCTAGCTCTATTTATTCTCAATAATCTGATCTCCTTAGGATATTCTCTGCAAATTATTTCCAATTATTCTCTTTCAATCATCCTTATACTTCACTGGGTGAAAAATGGCATAGTTCCCAATAAATTCATTTCTGCACACAAACCAGTCGAGTAGCAATTTGGTGATCATGGTATATAGATATATAAAACCATGAAATCAAAGATATGTATTCCAAAACATATCTACATACTCTCCCTAAGCTCGCAAGATCTTACTCCTCAAATTTAGGGGCTGGATAAATTTTAGATGCATTCTTCCAATGCTCCCCCTAAGGCCATATTGCTTGCCCATCTAGGTTGATGTAGCAATGTTAGCACCAAGTGAAGACTCAGTAGAATATAATGACTCTCCTTAAACCTTATCCTCACTATATTATTTTACCTTCTATACCTTATTATTGTTGACATCTTCTATTTTCTTGAAACAACTCTCAAATTCACTTTTGTACTCGACAAGAATCTTACTAGTATCACCAATATTCTTGTTTATAACCGTAGGACGTGGTCCTCTTCTATTGTTAGTTCTATTGTACCTACAAAAATTTTCTATCTGTCCTGGATTGTTGCATTTGTAGCATATAGGAGGTGATCTATTTTGATTAACCTGCAACTTACAATACCTTGCAATGTGCCCAAGGTTATTACATTTGTAACATGTTGTCTTAGCTGTTGTCTCCTCACTAATGTAATATTGTTTGTATCTTGATTGATCAACTTTCCTACATTCTACTTTCTTGTGCCCATATGCATAACAGTTAAAGAAATAACCAGAAAAATATTTTAAATGGGCTTTACCTCTACAATCTCTCTTCATGTGTCCAATCTTGTTATGATTAAAACATCTACCTGTTAGCAGTGTATATTAAAAAAATTTCAAAATCCAAGCTTTGGAAAATTTCTCTCATCTTTTGGTTCAAAATCCATGTCTCTTCATGTCAAAAAGTCAAATTATGGTTAAGTTTTCAAAATGCCTTGTTTCAAGCTTTAATCGCGTAGTCGCACTAGTTTTTTAAAGTGTCTTTTTAAGTGACCGAGTGAGCAACGAGTCATTTTGGGTTGAATCACGTAGTCACAGTCATGTCTTGTTGAGCCAAGTTGGCAGTGTGAGTGAGCGACGTGGTCATTAAAGTATGTTAATCATGCAATCAAGATGTGTTTTTGAAGTTGGGTTGTTAGTCGGCGGCTAAGCAAATTGAAAAAATTTGTTTGTCGTTCACTCACGAAGGTTTCAGTCTTTTGTTAAAATGCTTAGCAATTCAGCGAGCGGTTAGGTTTGGGTTATATCGCGCAGTTGTGGTGGTATTATGTCTTTAGTTTTTGGGTCCGTGATTGAGTGAGAAATATAAAATAAAGTCTATTCGCTCACTCAGGTTATATTTTATTCATATCTTTTGAGCCCGCGAGTGCGCGAGGAAGTCAGGTCATAGGTGTCACTCACTCATTTGAGTTCTAACTAATGTTATTTTTGCAGTGCGAGTAAGTGATGGGTTGTGTTTTGGTTATCAAATGGTTCCACTCGCTCAGTTGCACAGGAGATTTTTAAGGTTTTAAAGTGCATGAGTGCACGACTAAAGAAAATCATGTTAAGATCTACTCACTCACAGATGATGTGGTGATTGAATTTTTGAGCCCATGAATGTGTGATGAAAGAAATTGGAGGTTGTCACTCAGTCGCTCATGAAGGAAATTAAGTCAAAAAAGATCAACAAGTGAGAAATTGAATGAGTTATAAGGTTTTTGTGAAGATAATCGCTCAGTTGCAAGGAATATAATCATGAATAATTTTCAGTAGCAAGTGTGCGACTGTAAATAAAGAAAGTTCATCACTCACTCGCGGATAGTTTTGAGCTAAAATGTTTTGTAGTGCGATTGAGCGACCAAGTAAAAAGTGCATAAAGGAAATGGTCATCGCTCACTCACGGAGGTAGAAAAACAAATCAAAAGGGCATAGCGAATGTGCGACTAGTAAATGATGCATGACTATTTTGATTAATCACTCACTCAGACACATCCAAGCATGATGATAAAGAGATCAGCGAGTGTGCGAACAAGGAAGGATTGAGCGATAAAATTTTACTCACTCACTCTCATGAGTTTCAAAAAAGTGAAGTCTTGAGTAGCAATTTTGTGACTAATTGAAGGAATAATGTTGTCACTCACTCACGCAAGTGTAAATGTAAAGGATAAAGAGGTAGTGAGTATGCAATTGCTAAGTAATAAATCTTCTATCTAGGTCATCACTTAGTCGCAAATAAAATAACCCCAAGCAAAGAAGAGACCCTGAGTGTGCGACTGGTTGCAAGGAAAGGTCTTGTCACTCACTCGCAAGGACAAATTTGAAAGTAAGCAAAGGACAGCGAGTTAGTGAAAATTTGACAGGTGGCTGATTCCAGGCTTACAAAAGCAAAAAGAGAGAAAGTGAGTACTCTTTTCCAGCAGGGATCAAATAGTGTGAATTAATGGCAGCATTAGTTATAGAGAGATGATTGCATGACATTGCAAGTGCGAGAATTTGACATTCAAGTGGACAAGACACCGATTAGATGGCTATAAATCTGAATGATTGAGATTGATTTTGTACAACTCTCATTTATGCCTTGAAGATTTTGCTGTGAAAGCAACAAAGCTTTTTTTTCTGAGATAGAAATTTGAGAAGGAAAGATGAGTCAAGCTACTACCAGTGCTACCTCACAAGGGTCTGGAAAGAAGAAGGTTGCAGCAAAGAAATATATAGAGGAATTCATTGATTTCCTACCTGGGACATCAAACACAAAAAGTACTAACTGGAATGAGTGGAAAGATAGATGGTGTCAGTGCAAAAATCCTGTCACTACAAGCTTCTTAGGTAATACTCTATTTCATTATTTCTAGAATAATAGAATTAAATTTGTCGCAATTTGCAATCCCTAAGAATTAAACATGGCTAAATTAATTATGCCTGATGTATATGTGGACATATAGTTAATGAGGGAATTGGCTAAGAATTATTGCTCAGTAGCTAGGGTAATTAGGAAAAAGAATAAGGAAGCCCTAGTATACATAAATAGAGGAAAGTAGCAAAGGTTTTTGGGATTACTGGTGCATTGTGCAAAGAAATTGATCTCAAGAAGATAAAAGAAGATTATAAAAAGTGGGAAAAAATGATCAAGAAGTATGAAATGCCCAAATTCATGCCTAGGGTAGACAAAAACTTGGTAATCATCCCAGATACTATTAAACCCCCATTTGATTTGTCCATGTTTCATCACTATGTTAAGTGAACAGTATATGGCCTGAGCAGGGTATTAGGATTTGATGGAGATTCTACTATTGTTGAGGACCTACTAATGATGGCAATGAACATTCAACACCCAGAGGTCAATTCGGATTATAATTATGTGGGGTACCTAGTTGAAGCTATACATGTAGCATTTGTAGATATATAGAATGATGTCCCAGTCCCAACTTCCAAACATTATTCTCATCTAATGTTTATGATTCTATTCTACAAAAAGGCCTCCATGGACGAAGAACTGTAACTGTTTGAGTCACAATATGGTGTCAATGTGCCAATTCAAAGGTGGACCCTGGTATGGGACAGTTCCTCTATAAATTCATCTTCTGTATGTTTATCTAATTGGATTGTGGATACAATCTTTTATTTACTAGGACCTAATAGGGAGAGATTACCAATTGGCGTTAGGAGGATATTAAGGCCTTACCAGTTTGTTGAAAATTGGCCAATCACTCACAATTGGGGAGATTTTTTTTTCTTTGATCATTTCACTATTATTAGGGTATATGGTTGTTCTCAACCTCCTCACATTCTCCCTGAGTTTGTCCCTCTTAGGGTTGCTTTCTTAAAATTTGTTTGGAAAATTACCTGGGTTGATAAAGAATTCCTAGAAGGAAACAGGAGGGGTAATTTTGTCCCTAGATTAGGGGTGGGTTTTGATTTTTCTATTGGAAAAAGAGTGTTTGATTTGATCAATGACTTTCTAAAGAAGTATAGAATGTCCACAGTTGTTGTTAGATTCTGTGATCCAGAAAGTTTTTTTTAAAATAACTCTCAAAGGCATGGTTTCCTGGGTAACTGTCAGAGACCATGAGCCTTTGGATGATAAAGTTGGAAAAGGATGAAGTCCAGGAGAGGAGAAGGAAATTGAGAGATATTCTTAGGGAAGAAGCTGATTGGAAGGAATCAGATAAGACTTTTTTTGGTTTTTTCCCTTACCTCCCATACTTGAAGAGAATGGAAGAAATTCTCAAGTCTTATGACACTCTGATGGCATAAGTACCATAGTTTAGTGTTGAGGATGCACTGTCTCAAGGGTCCCCAATTCCTATTGCATTACATGACATGAAACATCAATAAAAATAGGAGGAAAAAAACCAAGAAGAAGAAGAGACTAGTGAGGAAGCTACTTCTGCTAGAGAGCCACCCAAGAAGCAAAAAACAAAGCACAAGATGGTGCAGGACAGAAAGAGTATGGCCAAGGCTGTGATAATAGAGCATGGAAAGTATTTTAGGAAGTTAAAAAGGCATCTACAAAAGGAGACACAGGCTGAAGGCCAAGGGGATAATCATATGGTGTTGTTTGGAGAAGCTGATGAGAGGGTAATGATGGAAAATGAATTCATGAAAGATTATGAATTCATAAAATCTGGAGAATTCAAAAGCTTCCTGGTAAAATTAAAGCAAAGGGATTTAAGGAAAAGCTTAATCACAGGTGAAGGTCAGGAAGATAAAAATGAGGAGATTGTGAAGACACTCCAGGATTATGATCATGAGAGTGAACTGGTTACTGTAGAACTAGCAAGACTATTGGTGCAGGACAATGGGGTGCTATTGATACTAGATTGGGACTTACAGTCCACCTTTATCATTGATCAGATTAGGAGGCAAGAAGAACCCTTATTGAAAATAGAATATGAGATTGATGAAGTATTGAAGGGATCACGATTTGATCCTTAATCCAAGACATTAGCTATTTGGTCTCTGGCCCCTGCTACATAGAAGCCTCTGGTCATGACTATAAGGGAGGAGAAGAGAGCTGATAGAATGATCTAGAATTTGCAGAATACCATTGATAATGAGATCACCCATCTTATGACTCAGGTATCCTTTATGAATTTGGAAAAAATATAGGACTTGTGTAAAATATATGAGACAACTTTTGGCCAAATGATGGCCCTAGAAAAAAAGCATGAAGAATTAGTGGTTCATAACCACACATTGGAGGAGAAAATTGCAAAATTAAAGGAAGAATTGGAAGAAAGTAAGAGAGAAAAGATTTGAGCCCCCCATGAAGTATCAAGAGTTGAAATAGATGTTTCCACAGAGACAAAAGAGGACTCAGCATTGGCTGAAGGCCTGTCTAAAGAGTTATCACAGGGAAAAAGTAAAAATATCATGTCTATCATATTGCCCATACTGCAACATTGAATTGATGTTTTGAAGCAGAAGAATGACATAATAAATACATTGTATGGCTCACTGAAAGAAGCCTCAAGGATAGCTGTTGAAGCTATGACATTATTTGAGCCTACATTCAAGACCTGGTCAGGAAGAGACAGGCTGATGGATAAATTAAAGACAACCATGTTATAGAGTGATGATTTTATTGATAAAATCACAGAGACCATTGACATGATCAATGAGATAAATAATACATTTGCCTTCTTCAATGGAAAAGCTTAATTGATAAATAATAAATTGCAGTTATTTGGTGACTAGTGCCCCCCTTTAATCCCAAAGATCTATGATGAAGCTGGTACTTTAAAGTCACAATCAGATTGGACAATTGAGTTTGATGGGATATTCAAGGATGAAGAGATAAAGTAGCACCTAGAGAAAGATAATGAGGCCAAATATTTCAATGAATTAATAGATAACCTCTTCAAGGTTGAAAGAGATATGGCAAAATTTGTTGCTGAGGCCAAAACAACTGTGGATGCCAGGTGGACGAAATTTGTTACCAAGCTAGAATAGGTAAAGAGTTTTGAGTGGCCCACCGCCAAGGAGGTGAACAAGTGGGAAGAAAATTTGAAAGGATAGTAGAGATATTTTCCAACTACAACAACAAGTTTTGTTCGGACTTCGCCAAGTTTTGCCACCAATGTTCTATTATAATTTTGGATTTATGTCAGTTTTAAAAGTTATTGTAAAAGAGTTTTTAAATATTTCCCATGTATTCTATAGCTTTTTGCATCCTTAGTTATAAAAGGATTCCAAGACTACTAGGAAAAGGATAGCCATTTTTCATTTGGAAGCACAAGTTCAAGTTGTATAAACTCTGGTTTAAGAGCAATCTATTTTGAGTAGGGTTTTTTAATTTTGTGTAGAATGTAATAGCAAATTTTGATCATGAATACAAATGAAATCCATCAGGAGTTTATGAAACATATGATGAGTATTTTGTCTTCATTGTTGTATTTTAAATCTTATTTAAATTGAATGCTCAAGGTATGTTCATTTTATATGTCTGTTAGGCAAATTTTGAAATAGTTTTAGAGTTCTTTCAAGGAAAGATTAAAATTGCCTTAGGGTTGTTTCATTGAGATTCAGAGTTTATAATGAATTTCATGAATTGAGTTGTCATGTGTGTGAAGGTAGATATATAAGGTATATCTATTTTTATGTCAGATCTGTCATTGTTTTAAATTCTTGTTCATGAGCAATTGGTTAAGAATATTCATAAGTAACTCCATACCCTAGGATAAAACATTGGTCTATTTTCCATTGGAATAGTTGACTATCACTATTAAAATTGATCTTTATCTTTATGTTTTGATATGTTAAATATATGTTACAGAGGTAAATCCCTATAATCCCATTCACATTTGCTAGAATGATTATGTGATTTGATCATTCTAAGTTAGAAGGGTATTCCCACCCAAGTTTATGGAGCTCAAAGTGTAGAGGGTTTAAAAACCCTGTTTCTATCATTTTATATCTTGCTTGATCAGTGTCTGGGATAAATAGAGCAAGCTCATTGAGAGTATTTCATATATCAGCAAGAAAAGGAACTAATAGAAAATGGAAAATCTACTGGGGACTTTCAAGGAATGCTTGTGAATGTTGGTCTAAAGATCATGTTTCATATATATCAATTCCTTGAAATCCAGTTTTTGAAATCACAAATTGTGTTGTATCCTCTAATGTCATTGTTGAAGTGAAATTTTTGTTATTTTTCCCAAAAAAATTTGGGTGGTGAATCCGAGTAATTGGTTATATTTTTTCTAAGGGGAACATTAGCAGATCAAGTGTATGAAATTTCATTTTAATTAGGATGAGGAATGCAAAGACAAACACATAGAATCACTCTCAAGAAACATCAGAGAGTGATGTTTCTCAAATTTCTAGAAGGAACCATTCTAGGAAGGGAGAATATTATAACAACACCTCTTGGAAGCCTAGATCTATAGGTCCAAGTCAGTCCTTAGATACCATTCCTAAGAAAGAAATTATTGAGCCTTTAAATCTTGAGTCTGACACCATGAGTTATTTTGACGATATATTTAACACTAGACCAAAGAATGTATATCAAGAAAAGGGGGAGACATCTTCCTATTTCAAGGGTATCCCTTATGAACAGGTTGAAGACCAAAAGGGAGATAAACTGATGAATATATATATGATTCTTCCAGTTCTGATATTCAAGGAGTCCTCAGAGATAATGACCTTTTGAAGAGGGAATTAGATGAACTGTTGCTTATCAAGAAGAAGAATGATGAGACTAGAGAGGAACAAATTATAAATGCCATCACTTAAAGAGAAAATTTGAAGAAGCGATTTGCCCAATTAAAATTGGCAGCTCAGGGTGCAAATGAGGGATTTCATGGTTTGAATAAAGAACTTTTTGGAGATGTAGACACCCTGAGAAAAGAATGCCAAGAAAGAGAACACCTACTTAAGAAAAGTGATTCCAGAGATACATGCCCTATGGTGAGGCAAGTCATTAATTATGAAAGTCAAAAGCCTCCTAAGTCTCAAATATCTACACAAAATATATCAACAACTAATGCTAGACAAACAGATGTTGATAAAGGAAAACAAAAGCTCACTGGTATTAAATGTTCTGAGCCGAAGGTTGAAGAGGGTATATCTCAGGATATGTTCTCACTTGATATGGAATTAGAAAGGGCTAGAAAGGCCAAAGATGATATTGAAAAATAGTTGGAAAAGGTAGAATTAGAAGTTGTTGTTGCAGAGATGAAAAGAAAGATTGCATTCTTAAGTTCTCCAGTTTATACCAATTTAACAAATGATACCACTATAGTTACTCAAACCATTCCTATGAATACCTCTCATATTCAGAATACTACTAGTAATACAAGTATCCAGAAATATGGTGCAGCTCAAGGAGTTGCATCACAACCAGGGTGGAGTGGATTGAACAATACTGGTGTTCAACAAAATGTAGGCATTGGTAATAGTGGCCAAAATATTGGTACTAATTTTCAAAGAAGACCTATTCATTTAGAGAGATATAGGCAACTATTTTTTGATGGTATCCCTGGCCAACCAAACCCTATCCCTAATGAGGTCAGAGATAAGATTCCCAAATTTAGTGGGAATAATGTTATAACTGGTGAGGAGTATCTAAAAATTTTTACAGATACAATGAATGATTATGAGATTGGAGATGAAGATGTTGTGATGAAATTATTTGTGCAATCCCTGATTGAGGATGCAAGAGACTGGTACCGAGGTTTTCCTGATAATAGTATTTACTCATGGGATGAATTTATTAGAAATTTCAAGAATAGTATGGCGACAAAATAAATTCTAGTTTCATGTTGAATGAATTCAACAATTTGAAAAAATTTACTAATGAAGGCATTTTTGAGTTTAATGTAAGATTTCAAAAGGCCATGTATAAGTTTTTCCAAGTATTGAGATTGGATGAAAATGTATGCACCATCACCTATTGTAATGCTTTAGATGGGAAGACAACTTATTTTCTCAGAGATAAAGACCCTCAAACCATGAGAGAAAAATTTAAGTTGGCCATAAACATAGAATCAAATAGAAGAGATTTTGGCAAGCTTGGAAAACGGGATGACAATAGACTCTAGAAAGAGTCAAAAACACAGTCAAATAAGAATCCCAAAGAAGAAGATAAAATGGATACATTGGTAAGTGTGGTGAAAGATCTTGTTGCTAAGGTAGACAAGAATGAAAAGGGGTTTCAAAATAATAGGCCACGGTATCAAAGGAAAGATAAGCCTTACAGACAAGATTTTCCTTATAAAACCCAATGGAAGGATGGATAACCTATGATAGAAGAACAAACTGATCCTAAGATCAAAGATATCCCTGATCCATTGAAAAACAAAAATGCACATAATGTGGAAAAAACTCCCTGGTGCATGACCTGCAATATGCCTCATTCCCCTTATCAATGTGCAGTATCTCAGTGCATGGTGGAGCCACGTGAAAATATTGGAACACAAGAAAACTAGAATGAGAAAAAACCTGCAATAAACATGTGTGCACTTACTATTGAAGATGACAATGGTAGCTCAGGGGAAGAGCTAGAAGAAAATATGCCAATCACATTAAATAGTACAAATACTAAGTTAGAACATGTTCAATTTGGAATGCCTAATGATGAGGAGATACAATTTCTTACTACTGCTGCTATGACTCAGGCAAGAAGTTCATATCAAGTTAGAAATAGAAACGTTGATCAAAGTGGGAGACAACCTGGTTCACTTATTAGCATAGAAGTCATAAATGAAGAGTCTACACCTAATGTGGAGAAAACAAGAAAGGAAGGAATAGAAAAGAATGACCCGAAGGACACTCTAGTTAGGGAAAATAAACCTACCCCTACTCATGAACAAAAGGCAAGACAATTGAAGGAGAGTAAAGATAAAACATCTTCTGACAATGTCATGAGTTTCCCAAATTTTGACATGAAACAAGCTTTATCTCAGATGAAGGTCTCTGTCCCTTTACTTGAGATGTTTAAAATCAAAGAGCACCGAGAAGCAGCCTTTTCATTATTATCTGATTTGCCTGGTATGCATGATAATACTGATTTGAATGATGAATTGAAAGGGAATCAAGAAGAAAATGGTCGAATCCCAATCTTCTTAGGAAATGTAATTATCCAAGAGCCAGATCAGATTGATCCTTTTTATCTAACACTGCTCACAAATAATATGCTACTAAAAAATTGTATGATGGACTTAGGAGTTGCTGCTAATGTGATGACTTACATTGTCATGAAACAATTGAGTCTAGAGGTGGATACTACTTGAGGTAAATTTTATGCCATGGACAATAGGGAAGTACCTGTGGTAGGAAATTTCCAAGGATTAGAGGTAAAACTTGTTGCATACCTTGAGGTCACTTTTAAAATAGATGTTGTGGTTGTGGATTCACCGCCCCATTATGGCATGCTTTTATTGAGACAGTGTGTTGCGGCTATTGGAAGACATGTATAATTGGATTTGTCCTTTGCTACTATTTTTGTTAATGGGAAAGAAGAAAAACTATTGCGAGACCCTAGATCTCCTGTTTATGTTGAAAAAATTAAACCAAACATGCTGAATTGCTTTGTGGATGTAGATATGCATAATTTCAAGGTTGAAAAGATTCAACCACAATTTAAAAACACAGATCCCATAATAGAAGAATTAGAATTGCAATATCATGGACTGTGGCAAATTTTTTTTGATGGATCATGCTCTAGAGAAGGATCAGGAGCTGGTTTACTATTTGTCTCTCCATCAGGTATTACTTTCAAATACCTGTCCTTTTAATGTACAAACAATACAGCTAAATATGAGGCATTTTTGTTGGGATTAGAAATAGCAATCAAGCATGGCATTAAGTTATTAAGAGTTTTTGGTGATTTAGAGCTAGCCATATCCCAAATTAGATCAAAATATGCTACTAAAAATGTAAGGCTAAAACAATATAAGCATGATGTATGGGATAGCATTGAATTCTTTGATGCATTTTCCATTGAATGGATAGAAAGAGCTAAGAATATCATGGCAGATTTTTTGGCTAATGTGGTCTTGAAAAATGATGATTTAACGCTAGCAGGAGTATCTATTGTGGAAACCAAGAATAGGCCTACCATTCCTGATAATGTATATAATTGGTAGGTCTTTGAAAGTGATGAAGATATCCTTAATTTCATTCAATGTGTGGATAATTGTGAATTGCAATTCATTGACTATAATAATTTGATAGAGATTATTGATGGGAAAGAAACCATATTTGGCAATGAAATTTTGCAGTTACAAACAAATGAGATCCCTAAAGGACTAACTCAATTGGAGGGATTGTTTACTAATAATGATAGTCACATGTGTCAAAAGTCTACAGCCAAATTGGATGAATTTGAGGAGGTAAACTTGGGATCAGAATGTGATCCTAAGATTGTATATATTGCAAAGAAGTTGGCTCCTCATGTGAGAATAAACTTGATTAGTTTGCTGAAAAAATTGAAACATGTTTTTTCTTGGTCTTATGAAGACCTTAAGGCTTATAGGGAAGATCTCTTTCAACATGAAATTCCATTAAAAATTATATTAAGCCTTTTAGACAAAAATAGAGGCCAATCAATCATTTTTTAGCCCCCAAGATGCAACAAGAACCAACAAAGCTCAGAGAGGTTGGGATAATAAAACCAATCAGACATTCTTCTTGGGTGTCCAATTTAGTCCCACTCAGAAAGAAAAATGGATACATCAGGCTATGTGTTGATTTCAGAAACCTCAATGTAGCTTCTCTAAAAGATAATTATTCTTTTCCTAACATGGAGACAATGCTACAAAGAGCTACTGGTTGTGTAATGCTATCCATGATGGATGGTTTTTACGGTTACAACCAGGTGCTGGTTCAAGAATCTAAACAATTTAAAATAGCATTCACTACCCCATGGGGTACTTATGTCTATGTGAGAATGTCATTTGGCCTGATGAATGCAGGAGCTACTTTCCAAAGAGCCATGGATGTGGCTTTTAAAGAGTTTATAAATATAATTATGGTAGTGTATCAAGATGATTTAATTGCATATTCCCAAAAGGATAATGATCATTGTAAGCACTTGGAAAATATTTTTACTAAATCCTTGGAGTATGGGATTTCATTAAATCCAAAGAAGTGTCACTTTGTTGTGATAGAAGGTAAATTATTGAGGCATATAGTATCCAAAGAAGGTGTCAGGATTGATCCTGAAAGAGTGGAAGCCATTAACAAAGTCTTGCCCCCAAAAAATATCAAAGGTGTTCAATATTTCCTTGGGAAAGTAAATTTTGTGAGGAGGTTCATTGTAAACTTTGCTGAGACAGTAAATCCCATTGTTAAATTACTAAAGAAAATACTAAGTTTGAATTGGATAAGGATGCTCAGTCATCTTTTGATGAGATAAAAGTAGCTATTCAGCAAGCACCTGTATTAAGATCTCCAGATTATGAAAAGCCTTTTTTCTATATTTTATTTTGCTTCATTCCATACAATTGTTGTAGTAATTTTGCAGAAGGATGATGAAGGTTTTGATCATCCCATAGCATTTTTCAGTAAGCCTATGCAAGCAGCAGAACATAATTATGAGATAATGGAGAAACAAGCATATGCATTGGTCAAAGCAGTCAAGGTTTTTAGACCTTATCTAGTTTGTGCAAAAATAATTGCTTATGTGCCACATGCTACAGTGAAACATATATTGTCTCAGTCTGAAGTTACTGGAAAAATATTTAGATGGATTAACAGGATCCAAGAATTTAATCTGGAAATTCAAGTCACCAAATTGGTAAGGGGTTTGGGTTTGGCAAAGCTAATGACTGAAACAAACATGGAGTTGGCCCAAGTCAATAATGTACCGATAATAAATATGAATTTGACTAGTATAGAATTGCCTCCATGGTATACTAATGTAGTTTTTTTTCTGAAAAATGGTAAGTGTCCCGAACATATGTCACATAATCAAAAAAGGACTCTAAAGTTGCAGGCTCAAAGGTATGTCTTGATACAAGGTGATTTATTTTGGAAGAATAGGGATGGAATTTTATTATTCTGTCTGGATGAATCACAATCTAAAAGAGTCTTGAATGAAATGCATAGTGGTGTGTGCGGGGGGCATTATTCTGCCAAGACCACAGCTCATAAAATAATCAGAGCTAGATTCTATTGGCCATGTCTTTTCAAAGATACTCAGAAGTTTGTACAAAGGTGTAAACCCTGCCAAAGGTTTTCTTCTAAAATGAAATTTTTAGGAGCTTTGCCTTTAAATCCTATGACTATTGAAGCACCTTTTTCCCAATGGGGTCTTGATTTTATTGGTGAATTCATAGAAAAATCTAGTGGGGGCCATAGTTGGATTCTTGTGGCTACAGACTATTTCACAAAATGGATAGAGGAAGTTCCATCAAAAAGGGATACCAGCAAGGTAGTAATGGATTTCTTGATGGATAATATTTTGACAAAATTTGGTGTGCCCACTAAGTTAATCATGGACAATGCCATGTGTTTTAGATATGAGGAGTTTAAGGAATTTTGTGAAGACTATGTCATTATTGTATCTTATTTCTCACCATATCATCCTCAATCAAATGGACAAGTTGAGTCCAGCAACAAAAAAAATCATGAAAATCATTAAGAGGATTTTGGAGAAAAATAAAAAGTCTTGGCATTCAAAATTGAAGTTAGCCCTTTGGGCTGACAGGGTAACAGTGAAAAGAGCAATAGGGGTGCCCCCTTTTGAAATGGTTTATGGAACTCAGGCAAGGTTCCCTTTAAACAATTTGTTACCTATGTTGGAGATTTGATTCTGAACAGTTGATTGATTGTATATTTCTCATTGATGACAACATATAATACACAACAGTACTTCTATATGTACTTATCCATATGATGACATGAAGACTTACATGGATCGATACATGTTGTTGACATGTTTATTATGCTATGTTCATACTGTATGCACCCTAAAATGGTCACCTAGACTTTGGGCCCCATTTATTATTTTATCATTTTATCAAATTTCCTGAATCAATACTTTGGAATATTTTCAATTCAAATCAATTTCCTTGATCAAATTGTAATTAATTCAATTAATTCAATTATTCCAATATTTCCTAAGGTTTGATCATTTTTATTTAATTAAGAGATTTAATCTCCCTTTTAATTATATAAAATTTATCTTATTTAATTAAAAGATTTAATCTCCCTTTTAATTGAATAAAATTCATCTTATTTAATTAAAGTAAATTTCTCCCTTTTAATTAAATAAAATTCCTCTTATTTAATTAAATTAAA
>MU228071.1:2774515-2789238 GCA_018584345.1 Thuja plicata
TAGTGTTTAAACTATTGGTAAATGAAACTATTTAATTGATTTGAATTAAATAGTTAGAGGAATAGGAGGGAAATTAATATTAATAATAATATTAATATTTCTGGATGTCTACATTTTGCCCCTCTTTAACGGAGCGTCACAAGTGACGTTTCATCAAAGACAAGAAAAGCGAGTCATTGGATGATTGATATGAGATTGTGCCCCCTCGAGAAAAGGACACAGCGAAGACAATGGTGTGGGATTTTCTCAAAAAGGACGAAAATGGGAGAGAGGAAAGGGGGAAGGGAATAAATAGAAGCCTTTTGGAATGCAATGAACAATGCAGCTAATAATGTGAATGCAAACTAAATGCAACTAATTATGCATTGGGATCCATTTGTGTGAAAAATATGGAGAGCACATCCGAATTTAATATTGCAAGAGGAGGTATGCATCAGGTGTTAGAAAACACAGATGACAAGATTCCTTTGCGTGGACTAGACACTCAAACAAAGCACACTGCAAAAGACACATGTATTAGTAGCGACCAATCACCACGCACCAAGATATAGCAGATCGAGGCAGTGATGAGTAGGTGTGAACTAACACAAAAAGATAAAATCATTAAAGAAGGCCTCATGACCAAGCAGTCATTCGGTCCAAAGTTCTTTCCATGAACAGGGGATAGCAATGAAAGATCTGATATGCCGATGTCAGAAGGATGCATCCTGACGGGCGAGATGATGATTTGGTTGGATTGAATGAAAAGACATTCACTGGCAAGAAATTGAGAACAGAGTGAAGGGCAAGGATAATCAGCCACTAAAGTGATTTTGTGAAAATTATGGTCGCAGGTGCAAGAGGCAAATCATGTCTAAGAATGTTTATTGCGTGATTGTGTGAGTATTGGGGAAGTTTGGAATTTTTGTTATTTTTTTTTTGGTTTTTTGAATTTTTGGATTTTTTTGGATTTTTGAATGATTTATGAATGTTTTTGGGTGAATTCTATGTGTGTTGAGTCTTATGCAATAGGAAAAAATGTGCAAAACGACAATATATACAAAATTTTGGGAAAACAGGGGCTATATTAGGGGCTGGGGGTCAAAATGAAGGTCATTTGTGAATAGTGAATAGTAAAAACTGAGCTCTAAGTGAAAAAAATGGCTGAGGAGAGGATGAAGGGGTAGTTGGGTGAGCGCGTGAGGACACACGGGAGGCCCGCCAAGTGACCGGTCCCGGTGAGTAGACTATCCATGACCTTGTATTTTCAGTCTTTAACACATTTATTATGTTTTGGGGAGGGTAGGTAGTCATAAATAGGGTTTTAATGGGTTTCAGACTGGAGATGTCGGTTCTTGAACCGGCGTCTGTGAGGACACCGATCCCCAGATCGACATCTCTGCAGACACTGATCCCTAGGTTGGCGGCCTCTGGAGATGCGGGTAGCCAGACCAGCGGCTGCAAAGATGCTAGTCTACGGAAAACAGTCAGAGACGCCGGTGCATGAACTGACGTTTCCAGCTGAACCAGCGTTTGTGCCTAAAAGGGCAAATGCTGTTGGGAAAGGAAACAATGGGGACCCGGCAAGAACCAGGGATGGGTCGGCATGAGACCTTGGGGAAAAATGCCCCTTTCTAGGAAGGGTTACGACTAGGATTAGGAAAAATAAGCGACTGACATGGTGGCTTCTGAAAATTGTGCAGAGCAGTTCCCACCTTTGGGATCACGGGAACATTGGCCACCGATGATGGAGCTGGAGGCGCAGCTGACAGAGGATGACTGGGGGTTGTTAGCAGTAGTAGGACTCGACTATGTGCCCCGTTGGCCTAGGCTATGGGCGCACAATGGTATGATGACCGCCTTGATCAAGTGGTGGCACAGTGATATGATGACTTTTCACTTACCGACTGGAGAGGCCACTATCACGTTAGAGGATGTGTGGCAGATTTTGAGGATCTCGATCTGAGGAGTGATTCCTTGGTATAGATTGGAGGACTGCAAGCATTATATGGAGATCGCGTTCCGACGCCCAATGAGGCGGATACCGACTTATAGGACCTGGATGCCTTGGCAGGCAGCTGTGGACAGGAGGCTTCGGCGCATCGCCCTCTACATTTCTGGATTGATCGGGGGACGCATGTTAGTGGACCTTGCACGACATGGATTCAGGATGGGGTGGTCTTGGGCTCTTGCATAGATTCTTGAGGAGGGGACCTCCTACTGCTGGGGATATGTCATCCTGGGTCAGTTGTACCATGACCTTCACATGGCTGCATACCGTGAGGCACGCAACATGGGGACAGGAGTGACATTATTATTAGTGTGGGCCTGGGAGCACATTGCAGTGTTTGGACCCATGAGAGTGAGGGATTCTTGGCAGCCAGGGGAGCCATATGCCTGTAGATATAGGCTCCCCCTTAGATACACATCTGTCAGACAGACAGGTTACTGGAGGTGACAATTAGATGAGATTCAGGTTTTCTGCTGGACCCCATACAGGCTATGTGAGCCATGGGGGACGATGGACTGGATGACAGGGGTAGAGGATGGATTCGAGGATTTCCTATACCTCTCATATGTGCAGACTGATTGTTTCTTGTTGGGCAGGGTGATTCATCAGATTGAGAGATACCGACCATCCAGGGTCAGGAGATAGTTTGGGGTACAGCAGGGGGTGGTGGCAGAGGATGTCTTACATCCTCATGTCACTAGGGAGGTTGGTACATGGGGCAGGTATATGAATGCTCTCACAGTGAGGGCATCCTGGAGAGATATGCCACGGTTAGACTTTGTGGCACGGCCAGATATTGTAGATGCAGTCATGACGCCTGAGTATGCTGCATGGTGGGCAGCACATACACCGGTTAGATTGAAAGATCCAACACAGGTGGTTGAGCATGAGCAGCCGACAGGAGATGTTGATGTGGATGATGGGACCGAGGTTGGGGATGACCCTGAGAGCTCAGCAGCAGGACAGAGGAGGAGGCCACGGAGACGAGTGAGGCCTCGAGTAGAGGTATAGGCACAGGCCTTAGCACAGGCACAGGCACAGGCACAGGCACAGGCACCACCACAAGTGCAGGAATAGCCACAAGGGCCACCAGCAGGGCCACCACAGGATCAGGGACAGGGGCCACCAGCAGGGCCACCACAGGATTAGGCATAGGGGCCACCAATAGGTTTCGTGGCTCAGGAGACATATGATACTGTCCTCGCAGAGTGAGACAGTCTACAGACAGAGTGCACCAGGCTGCGGGGGTTGTTGGATGAGGCTGTGGTGTTAGATGCGAGCCTACACACTGAGATAGCCTGGATATAGGGATTATTGGCTGCCGAGATGGCACGGGATGACAGGGAGGAGGGAGTATTGGATACTCTACAGGGCAGAGTGGATTCAGGCGAGCTCTCTATGGTAGACCTGACACAGGATGCTGTCGAGCTACATATTGAGGTAGACACATTGACAGGGCAGTTAGAGAGGCTGACCACACAGATGGATCAGGCCACAGAGCAGATTGATGCATTGACCTCGGAGAGGGATACAGCATTGAGGCGGGCTGAGACATACAGGGCAGAGCGAGATATCACTCGACAGGAGACAGTGGTAGTTGGAGTGGGACAGGAGGTGTCGAATGTGTTCGCAGCCCATAGGGATGCAAATAGGGTAGGGAGGGAGGCAGCGCACTATAGAGCTCTCTATCATCAGCTTGTTCCAGAGGGACAGAGACGGGATTATTCAGAGAGATCTCGGTCACAGAGCACAGCGCAGACTTCTGCCTCACAGGGATCAGTGGGGATGCCACCACGTCCACCACCAAGACAGGGTGGGGAGTCATCACAGCCACCAGCATGAGCCATCAAAGGATGATATGACACACAGTTTTGTATTTTTGAGAGTTTATACATGTATATTGGCACTGAGGTGCACATGATGTATTTTATTGATAGACATTGATATATATATATATACATATGAGGACTCTTATTGCTGCTTATGATGTTTTATGATCTATATGATGATGCTTAGAATGTATGATTTATATGATGCATACTACATGATTACTGACACTTGATGCTTGCAGGATGTGATGGATATATATGATGTTTTGAATATGTATATATGTGATGTTTAACCCATGCAAGATGGATGACACTGATATGTATGTGATGTACTGATGTGTGTGGATGCAGGATATGATGTCATGTTATTCCTAGATGCAATATATGTGTTTATGTTAAATGATTATGTATGGATGATTCATGTTTATACAATGATTTAAGTATGCAAATGATATGATGAACCTAAATGTTGTAATGATGTTAGATAATAAAAAATGGATGAATGCAAGCTTTAGATGAACCTAAAATGAACCTAAATGATAAAAATGGATGAATGCAAGATAATGAACCTAAAATGAACCTAAATGATAAAAATGGCTGAATGCAAGATAATGAACCTAACATGATGCAAATGATGCTAGATGAATGAATCTAAAATGAACCAAAAGGATAAGATAATGAACCTAACATGAACCTAAATGATAAGATAATGAACCTAACATGATGCAAATGAAATGGACCTGAAATCTAACAATGCAAATGAAATGGACCTGAAAATGCAAGATGAATCTAATAAGATAAGATGGGGTAATGATGCAGAATAATGAAATGATTCAAGATGAAAGATGATTTAATAATGCTTGTAGCATGAACTGGATCTTCTCTAGTTGGAATACTTGATTGCTATAAAGTTGGTCCTAAAATGGAAGATGCCTTAAATGATCTTAAAATGCAAGACCTTAAATGATCTTAAAATGCAAGACCCTAAATGATCTTAAAATGCAAGATTACATGATGCTAAAGTGATTTGATAATGCAAGGTGAGGTGAAAATGCAAGACACCAACTAATGACATTATGAGCGACAGATCATCAATCTCTTGTTCTTGGATTTTCTTTCGGTTGTTCTCTGCATCAATTTCCTTACTTTCAATACCCAAAAGCATCAAGAGCAAAGGAAAGCAAAGTGTGATTGAAAAACTTAGAAGATGAGGTGTTTGAGGTTGAACAAATGTGACATTTGAATCTCAAAATTGTCGCTATTTTCATGTTTTTTATTATTTTTTTTTATTTTTTTGGTGTGTGTCATAATCAACCGATAGACCAGACGAGTGAACTGTGAAGGATTGGACAAGGAATGTTAGCAGGACGATGACTCAGGATGTTAGGATGATGGTGGGGGATGGGAATGTATCATGAATGTACAAGGACCAAACCGAGTGGCTTAGTTACAAGTTACTAGTCGCAAGGAGTATATACAAAGTTGCTACCGAGTTTTTGGATTGGATCACGTTACTTGCCTGGATGCGTGTGATAAAAAGCATTTGCGGATTGATTAGTTCAAGAGGAGAGAAACATCCTACGAGAACCCAAAACTAATTATAGGACTGACGCTCATGATTCGTATGAACAACAATGTACAAGATTATGTGTACAAGACCTCAGGATACGAGGTAGGAACATTATGGCAGATTAATACGTATGGAACACCTAGGAATACAGGGGAAGTGGAAATGGTGCCGGGAATAGCTGGAGATGAGATTTTGATAGATAATGGAATGGTCCATTATGTGTGACGCCTGTTTCCAAGTTTTCATCACCCATACTTGTCCAAGGCACCTGATTGCCAAGTTTTCACCATTGGACGAAAATTTTTCTCTTTATTTCTTTTTTTTTTTAATTTATTTCTTTGGATCTTTTTGATTTTTTTTATGTTGCCTCACGTGCATGTTTACCAGGTTTTCACTGTGACAACCATTTTTTCAGCTTCATTTTTCTGCTTTTTAGGGATTTTTGCAGTGCTGCCAAGTGCTCCGGGTTCTTCCATAGAATTTTCTTCAATTTTCGTAGGTAAAATTTTATGGTTTGTTTAGAGCTGATCTCTTTCTTTGTTTTTGTGCTTTTTTCAGGACTTTTTATAATTTTTATGGATTTTCTCAGATACCTAGAATGAAAAACTAGCCTTCAGGCATAGAAGTGCCTGAGATGAATGATGTTAATGGGATCATTCAATGATTCTCCTTCTAGGGTAGAGAGTTGATATGCCCCAGAACCGAAGCATGCAGTGACAATGTATGGGCCTTGCCAAGTGACTTCAAACTTGCCTTTCTTCTCACAATCAGTACCCACTTTCTGATTTTCTTTCAGCACAAGGTCTCCTACTTGGAACTGACATGGATGAACCTTCTTGTTATAATTTCTCTTAAGTCTATTTTGGTAGACAATCAAGTGATCATAAGCTTGCTGGCACTTTTCATCTAGGAGATCCAGCTATGTGAGTCGTGCCACCCGATAATCTTCATCATCAATCAGGCCTCTGAGAGATACTCAGAGTGAGGGTAGTTCAACCTCAATTGGTAAGACTGCTTCAGCACTGTAGACTAGGGAATAGGGAGTGGTGCTAGTAGGAGAACGGTAAGAAGTGCGGTATGCCCAAAGGGCGGGATTTATTTGGAGATGCCAATCATGACCAGTATCATTGATAACTTTCTTGAGGATTTTGAGAATGGTTTTATTAGTTGCCTCAGCTTAGTCGTTACCTTGTGGGAAGTAGGGATTAGAGAAACGGTGATGGATATGGAGGCGAGCACAGAGATCACGGATGTGTTGATTTTCAAATGGGGTACCGTGACCCGTGAAGATGGTGGAGGGTATGCCAAAGTGGCAAATGATATGGTAAAGGATGAATTTGGATATCTGGACGCCAGTAGTAAGTGTGAGCGGAATCTCTTTGACCCACTTTGTGAAGTATTCCGTAGCTGTGATTATGTACTTGTGGCCTTCAGAGGAGAGGGGAGTAATCTTACCAACAAGGTCAAAACCCCAACAAGAGAAAGGCCAAGGAGGCACAATAGGTCTGAGATCCTGAGCAGGAGCATGAATCAAATTAGCATGTTGTTGACAAGGGAGGAACTTTTTAACAAATTCACAAGAATCATGTTCCATTGTAGGCCAATAGTATCCCATACGTAGAATTTGCTTGGCTAGGACCATGGCACTCATGTGGGCACCGCAGATTCCAGCATGTACCTCTTGTAAAGCCTAGGGCTTCATTTTCATCTAAACATCTGGAAAGTACATTGTGATAGCCTCAACGATATAGGGTATTGGCTATGAGGGTCTAACAGGATGCTCTTCGAATAAAATTTTGGCATTGTTTGGCAGTGAGATGGGGAGATATGATACCATTTTGCAGGTAAGCTTGGATATCATGGTACCATGGGGACTAGGGACCAACCAAGACACATACGTGATTTGAATCATCATTCTCATAAGCGGGAGCATGTAGTTGCTCAACTAAGAATTCATATTGTGCAGATTCGTGAGGAATCTCAAGAAGGGAACCAATCATGGCCATTGCATCAGCAGCTTTGTTCTGTATGTGTGGTACCTATGTTATCTGCAAGTGGAGGAAATGTTCTTTCAGCTTGTCAACCATTTGCTTGTATGGTGTCAATTTATCATCTTTGGTTTGATACTCATCTAAGACTTGTTTGATGATGAGTTGGGAATCACCAAAGACCTTGAAATCTGTGATATTCCATTCTATGGCCATGCGGAGTCCTGCAGTTAGCACTTCATATTCTGCAATGTTGTTTGTGCAGGAAAATCCCAATTTGAATGACATGGGAATATAGTCACCTTGAGGTGTGACAAAAAGTATTCCTGCCCCTGCGCCACGAGCTGTATAGGACCCATCAAAGTAGAGTTGCCATGTTGGTTGTTCTTCTACCATATACAAGTGCTCATCTAGAAATTCTGTAATTAGAGGATATGCATCTATTAGTGGTGCTTCAGCTAGCTGATCGGCAATGAATTTTCCTTTAATGGCTTTTCTTTCAACATACTAGATATCAAATTCACTTAGCGGCATAACCCATTTTTCCATTCGACCTGTAAGTGTAGTTCTGGATAGTAGATACTTGAGGGGATCCACCTTTGAGATGAGCTTTGTTGTGTGACTAAGCATGTAGTGGCGAATTTTTTGAGTGGCGAAGACCACTGCCAGACATGCCGTTTCCATAGGAGAGTAGTTAAGCTCATAACCCACCAAAGTTCGACTGATATAATATATGGCCCTTTCTTTGCCTTCATCATTCAATTGAGCAAGGAGTGCCCCCAGTGCTGTTGTAGTAGCAAAAATATATAAGATGAGCGGGTGACCAGGTACATGAGGCACCAAGATAAGTGGATTAGCCAAATATTCTTTAATCTTGTCAAAGCTTTGCTAACACTGAGGATCCCACCGGAATGTGTTGTCTTTGCACAGAAGATGAGTGAAGGGTTGACACTTATCTGCTAGTTGAGAGATGAAGCGGCGCATAGATTGTAGTTTTCCTTGAAGGCTGTGCAACTGTCGAAGTGTTTTTGGTGGAGGCATCTCCATGATAGCTTTTACTTTCTTTGGATCAATTTCAATGCCTCGTCGAGACACAATGAACCCTAGGAGTTTCCCTGATGTGACTCCAAAGACACATTTCTTAGGGTTAAGCATTAAGTAATAGTGTCCAATTCTATCAAAGACACATTCCAGAACATCCAGGTGGTCTTCTCTTTTCACTGATTTTGCCAATATGTCATCCACATAGTCCTCAAGGATCTTGTGGATCATGTCATGAAAAATGACAGTCATTGCTCTTTGATATGTTAGCCCTGCGTTCTTTAAGCCAAAAGGCATCATGTTGTAGCAAAAGGTGCCCCAAGGGGTTGTGAATGTTGTCTTATGCTGAACTTCTTCTGCGATGCAGATCTGGTTATATCCAAAAAAACCATCCATGAGTGACAACATCTCATGTCCTGCTGTGAGATCTACAATCATGTCTATGTTTGGTAGGGGGAAATCATCCTTTGGACATGCCTTATTGAGGTTTCTGAAACCTGTGCATATCCTGATTGACTTGTCTGGCTTAGCAATAGGCACCATATTAGAAATCCAGTCAGAATAATCAATGGGGTGAATGATCTTGGCGTGGAGTAATTTTTCCAGCTCTGCTTTGACAAGTAGTGCCACTTTAGGATGCATTTTTCTGAGCTTTTGTTTAATAGGTTTGACATTTGGGTCCACTGCTAAATGGTGAACCACCAAGTTGGGATCTAACCCTGGCATGTGAGAGTAAGACCATGCAAACTTGTTGATGGATTCTTTTAGCAAAGTGATAAGATCACGTTCTTCTTCTTCAAACAAAGATGTTGCTATATATGTGATGGCAGGATTTTCCGTGGTACCCAGGTTAACAGGTTTTGTTTCTTCAATAAGAATCGATGACTATTCCGGCCTGTAATCTTGGATAAGAGGAAGAGGAGAATCTTCATCCTCTAGCGCCTCAGAGAGGTTTTCACCAGGGGATACGCCCTTTGTTTTTACTTTTTTGTGATCAAATAGTGCCCCAGAGGGGTTTTCACTAGAAGATCGATTTTTCTCTTTTTTTATTTTATTTTCTGTATCATTTTTGCGACTGAAGTTATCCTCTTCCCCAAAGTATGCCTTTGGGTCCAATTTGTAGACATATGCTAAATGTTTCCCTTGGTCACTGCTTTGCTCGATTGCTCCCATAAATCTTAGAAGCGCGTCCTCACTTTGGAACTTGTCAACGGGTACGACACTTGGTTGGTCACAGTCTGAGTTCAGGATGGCAGAGAGGGAGGTCAATGAAAAGGATGGATAGTTGTTGTAGGACAGAATTTCCTAGGAAGGTGTCATCGTCAATATCGTCATAAGCTTTCACAATTTTCTCTTCCGAAATATCTTTGATTTCAATGATTTCACCCAGGGGTTAACAAGAGGAATAATTGATGAACTCATTGGTGCCCCCAGTTGTGTCAGAGCCCATACCAAGACCAAGGTGTTTTTCAAGTTGGGTTGGCACAATGGGATCTTTCATCCCTTGTTCTTGGTGACCAAGGCCACCTCCTTGATAGTTCCATTTTTTTGTCACCATTTTGTGTGTCATGGGATACTTGTCCTTGAAGTAATTGAGCCGACTTGTGTCCTGGGATGATGGATCCTTGTATATCCATTGATTAATGTTTGGTTCCATTTCTTGGTCAACCAAAATACCTTGTGACACAAAAGTGGTAGGACCAAATTATAACATCCTAGTTGGTTTTGATTCTACTTTTCTTGAATTAGGCTGGCGGCCTTGAGTGTGGGGATCAATAGGAAATGCTCCAACTACGAAGGCATCAGATAAAGTGTATTCACCACATCTGTTGTTGTTGATCTTGACCGTGGACAAGGTGGAGGAAAGAATTTCCTCTGGATCTGAATGGATTTGAGATGAGCTGGCGATAGAAGAGCCAATATCAATCCCAGGGCAATGAGTGGAATGTGGAAAAGATGTCTCTAACACATTGCAATATGCGAAGGGCTTGGGATCAGCGCGAATGGTGATCTCAGTGCCTTTGTATGGAAATTTAATGCACTGATGGTAGGTGGATGGAACGGCTTGTATAGAATGGATCCATGGTCGTCTGAGGAGGATGTTGTAGGGAAGGTCAAGATCAAAAACATGACATAATGTTTCTTGGATAACCGGACCCACTTGAATGGGTAAGATAATAGTGCCTTCGGAAGTACGCTCCAGGTTGTCGTATGCCTTTATTGTGATGACCTCATTTGTGATATCTACCTCAGTGCATCCCAACTGTTTTATGAATTTCAAAGTACACAAATTTAGGGCCAATCCATTATCTATCATGACTCGTTTGATGGCAAAAATTTTAACCATGACAGCGATACAGAGTGGGAGATTGTGATCGGTTTCATCAGAGGGGATGTCTCCTGGTCTAAATGAGACCCCATAGGATGTAGATAGGTGTCCGACAAGGTTTTGAAACTCAGTGGGGTTGATGTCGCTAGGAACATGGGAATTATGTAAGGCCTTATTGAGAATTTCTTGGTAGTCGAGTGATGTGAGGAGAAGATCTAGAATGGAAATTTGGGCTGGAGTATTCCCGAGGTGTTCCAAAATGTTATATTGGGTCCCAATAGATGGGGCAGGACCGATACCTGCAACTGTTATCCTTCCTCTGTGAGTAGTGATTGCGCATTGATTATCAACACCCTTGACATGAATGACATTGACAGAGGACTGAACTTGGGATATGCAGCCGATGAGATTATCGTAATTGATATAAGCATTGGTATAATCTTTTCAATCGACATTTTCTACTTGTTTACCCTTTCCTTGGTTAGAGGATTGAGTAGGATTGCCTAGACCTGTACCGAAAGTGTGTTTAGGGAATGCATTCTGATAAATTTTTAAGCTTGTATTTGGCGATGATTGTGTTGGGGAATCCACTTCAATTTCCTTACGATCAATGAGATCTTGGATATAATGTTTCAACTTCATGTATTTGAGAGTGGTATGTCCCTTGACATGATGGTATTCACATTACTCATTGTCTTTGTACCAGGTAGGCTTAGGAGTTGAGTCATCAAACGGCTGCGTTTTAGGATATATGACTTGGTTTGCTTGGACCAACTTACAAAAAATGACATCCATGGGTTCACCTAGAGGGGTAAATGTGCGTTGTGGTGCATTTGAAGTGCGAGATCTTTGTTGTCCATGAGGGACTGAGATAGCATTTGTATGGTTCATGGGACCTTGATAGTTGTGTTGATGGGCTATTCCTGGAGGAGGGTATATGGACGCACCTTGAGGGCGCATGTTTTGCTGATATGGTTGCTGAGGATACGTGGGAGATGGTTGCTGATACATGGGAGGAGGTTGTGAATACATTACTGGTGTTTGTTGATAAGTCTGAGTTGGCACATTAGGACTTGCTACAGCAACCTGGACATGTTTGGTGTTAGTGGCTCCATCTGTGACCACATTCTTATTTTTGTTCCAATATCATGATCGGTCATTGTTATTTTTATCAGGCTGGGATTCTTTGTAATGTTTAATCATACCCTCTTCAATGAGGCCTTGTTCAAGGTCCATACCTTTGATCCTGATATCATGATAAGTTTGTATATAATTCATACGCATGTGATAAGCAAGTTTAGGATGAAGGTTGTTAATGAAAATCTTGATAAGATGTTGTTTCGGGGGTTGGTATGACAACCTTGTGGTAAGCCCTTGCGAGCATTAAAGATAATCAACCAAGCTTTCTCCTCCCTTTTGTTTGGAATTGCATAGGTCAAGGAGTGAGAGTTCATTTTCAACATTATGCGCATATTGGGCTACAAACTTTTCGGATAGCTCTGCGAAGGTGGAGACTGTGCCATAAGGAATTTTGTAGAACCACTCAAGGGTGGTGCCTCCCAAGCTTTTGGGAAACAGACTCATGAGAAAATTATCGTTGTAGGCCACTTCTTGGCATACCATGTAGAATTCTTTTACATGACTCACAGGATCACCCTTCCCTCGATATTTATCAAATTTTGGGGTCTCAAAGTGTTTGGGGAAGGGTACAGCAGTGATGGATCTGTCAAATGGATATGGACATACTTCTTCGAACTTGAATGTTTTGGCTTTTGTCCCAGCTTTTAGCTCTTTGAGAGCATTCTTCATTTCCTCCCATTCAGGATTGGTTTGCGGGGGAGGATTGTTGATTGTAATTGTAGGATTGCTTTGTGCATGATATGGATCAAACGGTGAATATGAGAGATTTTGTGGGGGATATTGTGGTGTTTGGTATAATGGTTGCTAGTCACTATATGAGGGTTGCTGTGGTGGAAATTGGGGTTAAGTGGAATACTACATGGAGGAGGTATTAGCATTTGATAAGATTGTTGCAGCTGTTGGAAATATGTTTGTATTTGTTGCGACGTAGGATATGTGGGATGAGTTTGTTGTGCACCTATGTAGGTGCTTTGTGGAGGAATTCCCCCAGTGAGAACTTTTTGAGGAGGGGGAATTGTTTGTGATGCAGCAGAAGACGACATAGCTATGTAACTGGTAGGATGAGTTTGCTGTTGTTGCAGGGGTTGGATAAAAGGACTAGCAAACTGTTGCATTGGTTGTGTCACAAAAGGATTTTCCCCCTACATTTGTGGTTGTGGTTGTTGTGTGATTTGAGGAGTATGATGTGTAGCTGGGAAGGGGTTGATCGGCTATTGTTGTGTTTGGGATATGAATGGATTAGTGATTTGCTGCTGTTGGATGGGTTGCTGCTGGATAGGTTGCTGCTGTTGGATAGGTTGTTGTTGGATAGGTTGTTGTTGTTGTTGGATAGGTTGTTGTTGTTGCTTTTGGATAGGTTGTTGCTGGATAGGTTGTTGTTGTTGGATAGGTTGTTGTTGTTGCTGTTGGATAGGTTGTTGCTGGATAGGTTGTTGTTGTTGGATAGTTTGTTGTTGTTGCTGTTGGATAGGTTGTTGCTGGACAGGTTGCTATTGTTGGATAGGTTGTTGTGGTTGCTGTTGTTGTTAATACCAGGCGCAGATGCTGATTCCTATGTCGCAGATGCTGGTTCATGAACCAACGTTTTCAAAAACACTGATTTGCCTGCAAATACAAAACACAACACAATAGGTTATTTTGGTCTTTTTAGTGAGCTTCCAAACTTACCCAAAAACCTATTTTAAATGCTAATTGACCCCTAAGAACTTTTTTTTTTTTGCTTTATCAAGAAATAATGTTCCAAATGAAATTTTTCCATTATGCCTGCTTGTAAAATTGACTTCTACTAAAAAATAGAATGATCAAATGTATAAAAATAGCAGGAAACACAAATAAACTTGATAAAATGAAAATTGGGGTCAACAACAAGTCAAAATGGTGGTATCAGGCGGAGACACCGATTCATATCATAGATGTCGTTTCACGTGGATGTCGAATGATGATTGAGGGTAAACCAGCATTTTCAAAAATGCATCTGTGTGTCGCGGAGATGCCAATTTGTGTTTTGAACAACTTTGGACAAGAAACAAGAAATTTTAGGGATGTGGGTCCCACCGGGCGTGCCAGAATGTGGTATATGGAATCCTTCAATCTATTGGGAGAAAGCTCAAACATGCAAACATTAGTGGGTTAGCATATATCATGACAAGAAAAGCATGTAAGAGATAAACTAACAACAAAGAAACCAAATAACATCAGATTAAGCTAAAAATGAGTAAATGAATTGTACCCTTATCTACTCATTTTGATGTGCTTATTTGGATTGCATGTGGGTGTGCTCTCTCAAACACACAATGACCATAGATCCCAATGCAAAAGATGTAATGATACTAAATAACAAGAAGAAAGACTCAAGAACTAGTTATGAAGAACTAGTCTTAAAATCCTCTTCAAGATGATAATATGATCCTAATGCGAATGAGGATGATATGAAATTCTTATGAAAAACTATGATTCAATTTACCAAATTAAGATCCTAGCATGTGATTTCTAGATGATCTAAACAAATGCAAATATAAATTAACATCTAAGAACATTAGCATGAAAGCAAAATGATAATTCTAGGATAGCACTAGCATGATAACAATGCAAATTGAGAGATGAAAATATGAGAGGAGAAGGCCTCTATTTATAGGATTTTTAGAGATAAGGAGAGGCTTGGATGAAGTGGCACCTATGTGGCATCCACATAAGAGCCACATAGGAAGTACATGCCTTTGAAATATGACCAAATTAGGAAGCACATGCCTTTGAAATATGACCAAATTTCAAGTCAAAAATGGCATTAATATTGAGTGGCTCAATATTTCAACAAGGGGAGACAAAGTGGTAAGAG
>MU228071.1:2789657-2815092 GCA_018584345.1 Thuja plicata
CTTCATGTGTATACTGATGCAGATTGGGCAGGTTGTATTGATGACAGAAAGAGCACTTCAGGAGGAGTAGTATTTCTTGGAGAAAGGTTGGTATCTTGGACAAGCAAGAAGAAAAATTGTATTTCTCTGTCAACGGCAGAAGAAGAATACATTGCAGCAGCACTTAATTGTACAATAATTGTTTGGATCAAGCAGATGGTTAAAGACTTTGGTATTTAGGTTGACTATCCTATTGTTATTCATTGTGATAACACCAGTACTATTAACATGTCTAAGAACCCTGTGATGCACGCAAAGACAAAACACATAGAGATCAAGTANCATTTTCTGAGAGAAAAAGTTGCAGACAAGGAAGTGACATTGGACTATGTAAGCACAAAAGATCAGTTAGCAGACATTTTCATGAAGCCTTTAGCAAAGGATACTTTTGAGTATCTAAGGGAGAAGTTGGGATTCATTCCCTCTCCTAAGTCTGATTAAAGAAAATAGCAAGTACATTAGTCCTGTGTGACTGATGAATGGTTGACTACTCAACTTCTGGAGTAGTACCTGTGCATAATGGTTTATGGCACCCTTTGCCATTGATGTCAATGGGGGAGTATGTACTAAAAACAAGGAACAAAAACAAAGAGGAAAACAAGGAACATATACAAGGAGCTTATACTCTAGGGGAGTATACATATAAAACAAAGTCTATGTAACTGCAGCAGTGTAGATGAATCTTTGATGAGGATATTGAGAAGATTGTAAAAGAAAGAAGACACCATGAATAGAAGTAGTTTTTATTATATTTTGCCATCAATGCCAAAGGGGGATATTGTTGGAGATTTGATTCTGAACAGTTGATTGATTTTATGTTTGTCATTGATGACAACATATAATACACAATTGTACTTCTGTATGTACTTATCCATATGATGACATGAAGACTTGCGTGGATAGATACATGTTTTTGACATGTTTATTATGCTATGTTCATACATGTAGACCCAGATATGATGTTTCAATAAAGATATGTAATTCTATTATTGATGGTTACAGTTCTGGGGGAATAACAGTTTAAGGTCGATGTATGTAAAATGTTTATTAAGTTGCGCCTATCTTCAAGATATGTGTGTGTATATTCATGATGATTTATGAGTTGTTGATACTAATCTAAAGGAACCAAACATATTTCAAGAAGATTACAAAGTTATGGTCAAATTGGTGAAGCTGACTTAGTGAAGCGACGCGTCTATTCAGTTATTACTTGCGCAGTTGTAATTATGCTTGCGCGCTTAGTAGAGCTGACAAGGATGTTATGAAGAGTTGTCTAACAGGTCCCATGATCTCATACTTAGAGTATATACTTATAGAAGGTCATTTGTGATAAGAAGATTTGTGAAAGCCAGAGATAAGAAAAGCAGAGCAGAGTGTTAAAGTAGCAGAGCTATATTTATCATATGTTGATAATATAGATATTGAAGTAGAAGTTTTTAGAACACAGAGAAGATTGTTGTAGTGATTTAAAAGAGGTTAAAGCATCGGCACATAAAAGGAACTAATCAAACAAAGCAGTGTCACAAACAGTAGTTCACCTTGTTGATACAGTGTGTATCAAATAACCAGAAGGTTGTAGCCTTCACCACTTGGATAGTGAGTCCTTGGACAGTGAGTCCTTGGATGGTGAGTCCACCACCCCTAACAGGGTTATTGTAAAAGACTCCTAACATGGTCATACCCTTAACCAGGTCACTATACTACTGCATTGTAATGAACAACTCCTAACAGGGTTGTATGATCTTTTAACAAGGATTACTACAAATAGTATAGTTCTTTGTGGGTGCTAATTCCCACCAGGGTTTTTACCATTTGGTTTCCCCGTAACCAAATTGATGTTTTGTGTAATGTGTTATCTGAATGTGCATTTACTTTACATCAATCTGGATTAATAAGTATAAGAAAAAGATAAAGTTGTTGATAACTAATTCACCCCCCCCCCTCTCAGTTATCCCTAAAGTATTCTAACAACCTATGTATAAGTTTCTGCAAGAAGGATTTGAAGAACAAGAACCAATGATGGAGAGGATAGATCAATTGGTGGAACTAGAAGAAATAAGAGTAGAGGCACATAAAAGAAACATAAAGCTCCAACAACATTCCAAGTATTTGTTTGACAAAAGAGCAACTGAAAGAAAATGTTAGATAAATGATATGGTGCTTTAGTGGAATGCTAGGAAAGAAGAGAAGGGTAAACATGGAAAATTTGAATCATTATGGATGGGCCCCTTCGTAGTCCAAAAATTTCATGGTCAAGATTCTTATTTCTTGGAAGACCCTAATGGTGAGATATAGGAATTGCTAGTGCATGGACAATTCTTGAAACATTATTTCTCATAAGTTTGTTTTTTCATGCACAGTAGAATAGGTTTCCCTATTTTATTTTGGTTTTGTTGTGTGTGCATGTAAATTTTTGCTTTAGTTTGTGGTTTGTCTCCCAGAGTTTTGGTTTGTAATGTTAATCTTGCGATTAAATTTCCCCAGTCAAAGCCATTGTTAGCACTTTATATTGAAAAATTTTCAAATTCCAAGCTTTGGCAATTTTCCTGTGTCTTTTGGTTCAAAATCCATGTCTCTTCATGTAAAAAAGTCAAATTATGGTTAAGTTTTCAAAATGCCTTGTTTCAAGCTTTAATTGCGCAGTCACACAGGTTTTTTAAAGTGTCTTTTTAAGTGAGCAAGTGAGTGATGAGTCATTTTGGGTTGAATCACGGAGTTGCGATCATGTCTTGTTGAGCCAACTTGGTAGTGTGAGTGAGAGACGTGGTCATTAAAGTATGTTAATCATGCAGTCAGGATGTCTTTTTGAAGTTAGGTTGTTAGTTGACGACTGAGTGAGTTGAAAAAAATTGTTTGACGTTCACTTGTGAAGGTTTGAGTCTTTTGTTAAAATACTCAGCGATTCAGCGAGCAGTTATGTTTGGGTTATATCATGCAGTGATGGTGGTATTATGTCTTTTGTTTTTGGGTCTATGATTGAGCGAGAAGTATAAAATGAAGTCTAGTCACTCACTCGAGTTAGATTTTGTTCATATCTTTTGAGCCTACGAGTGCACGAGGAAGTCAGGTCATAGGTGTCGCTCACTTGTTTGAGTTCTAATTAATGTTATTTTTTGCAGTGCGAGTAAGAGATGGGATGTGTTTTGGTTATCAAATGGTTCCACTCACTCAGTCGCGTGGGAGGTTTTCAAGGTTTTAAAGTGCGTGAGTGCGCAACTAAAGAAAATCACGTTAAGATCTGCTCACTTGTAGATGATGTGGTGATTGAAGTTTTGAGCTCGCAAATGTGTGATGAAAGAAATTTAAGGTTGTCACTCAGTTGCTCATGAAGGAAATTAAGTCAAAAAGATCAGCGAGTGAGCGATTGAATGAGTTATAAGGTTTTTGTGAAGATAATTACTTAGTGATGAGGAATCTAATCATGAAGAATTTTCAGTAGCGAGTGCGCAAGTGTAAATAAATAAAGGTCATTGCTCACTCGCAAATATTTTTGAGCTGAAATGTTTTGCAGTGCGATTGAGCGACCAAGTAAAAATTACATAAAGGAAATGGTCAACGCTCACTCGCGGAGGTAGAAAAACAAATCAAAAGGGCATAGCGGCTGTGTGACTAGCAAATGATGCATGACTATTTTGAGTCATCGCTCACTTGGACACATCCAAGCATGATGATAAAGAGATCAGCGAGTGTGCGACCAAGGAAGGATTGAGCGATAAAATTTTACTCGCTCACTCTCATGGGTTTCAAAAAAGTGAAGTGTTGAGTAGCGAGTTCATGACTGATTGAAGGAATAGTGTTGTTTCTCACTCACACAAGTGTAAATGTAAAGGATAAAGAGGTAGCAAGTACGCGATTGCTAACTAATAAAGCTGATATCTAGGTCATCGCTCAGTCAAGAATAAAATAACCTCAAGAAAAGAAGAGACCGCGAGTGCACGACTGGTTACAAGAAATGGTCTTGTTTCTCACTCACAAGGACAAATTTGAAAGTAAGCAAAGGATGATGACTTAGTGAAAAGTTGACAGGTGGCTCATTCTAGTCTTACAAAAGCAAAAATAGAAAAAGTTAGTACTCTTTTCCAGCAGGGATCAAATAGTGTGAATTAATGGCAGCATTAGTTACAGAGAGATGATTGTATGACACTGCAAGTGTGAGAATTTGGAATTCAAGGGGACAAGATGTCGATTAGATGGCTATAAATCTGAATGATTGAGATTGATTTTGTACAACTCTCATTTATGCCTTGAATATTTTGTTATGAAAGCAACAGAGATTGTTTTTCTAAGATAGAAATTTGAGAAGGAAAGATGAGTCAAGCGACTACCAGTGTTCCCTCACAAGGGTCTGGAAAGAAGAAGGTTGCAGCAAAGAAATATATAGAGGAATTCACTGATTTTCTACCTGGGACGTCAAAAGCAAAAAGTGCTAACTGGGATGAGTGGAAAGATAGATGGTGTCAGTGCATAGAAATAATGTCACTATAGGCTTCTCGGGTAATACTCTATTTCATTATTTCTGGAACAATAGAGTTAAAGTTGTCCCAATTTGCAATCCCTGGGAATTAAACATGGCTAAAATAATTGTGCCTGATGTATATGTGGACATAGAGTTAATCAGGGAATTGCCTAAGAATTATTTCCTAGTAGCTAGGGTAATTAGGAAAAAGAACAAGGAATCCCTAGTACACATAAATAGAAGATTATTAGAAGAGGTTTTTGGGATTACTGGTGCATTGTGCACAAAAGTTGATCTTGAGAAGATAAAAGCAGATTATAAAAAGAGGTAAAAATTGATCAAGAAGTATGAAATACCCAAATTCATGCCTAGGGTAGACATAAACCTGGTAATCATCCCAGATAATGTTAAACCTTCGTTTGATTTGTCCATGTTTTATCACTATGTCAAGTGCATAGTATATGGCCTGAGCAAAGTATTAGGATTTGATGGATATTCTACTATTTTTGAAGACCTACTAATGATGGCAATGAACATTCAACACCCATAGGTAAATTTGGATTATGATTATGTGGGGTACCTAGTTGAAGCTATATATGTAGCATTGGTAGATATACAGAATGATGTCCCAGTCCCAAATTTCAAACATTATTCTCATCTAATTTTTATGATTCTATTCTAAAACAAGGCCTACATGAACGAAGAACTACAATTGTTTGAGTTAGAATATGGTGTCAATATGCCAATTCAAAGGTGGACCCTGGTATGGGACAGTTCCTCTATAAATTCATCTTTGTATGTTTCTCTAATTGGATTGTGGATCCAGTCTTTGATTTACTAGGAGCTGATAGGGAGATATTACCAATTAGGGTTAGGAGAATATTAAGGCCTTACTAGTTTGTTGAAAATTGGACAATCACTCACAATTGGGGAGATTTCTTTTTCTTTGATCATTTCACTATTATTAGGTTATATGGTTTTTCTCAACCTCCTCACATTCTCCCTAAGTTTTTCCCTCTTAGGGTTGCTTTCTTAGAATTTGTTTGGCAAATTACCTGGGTTGATAAAGAATTCCTAGGACACATGAGGGGTACTTTTGTCCCTAGATTAGGGATGGGTTTTTATTTTTCTATTAGAAAAAGAGTGTTTGATTTGATCAATGACTTTCTAAAGAACTATAGAATGTCCACATCTGTTGTTATATTATGTGATCCAGAAAGGTTTGTAAAAATAACTCTGAAGGGCATGGTTTCCTAGGTAACTATCAAAGACCATGAGCCTTTGGATGATGAAGATATTGTAAGAAACAAGTTGGAAAAGGATGAATTCTAGGAGAGGAGAAAGAAATGGAGAGATCTTCTTAGGGAAGAAGCTGATTGGAAGGAATCAGATAAGACTTTTTCTTGTTTTTTCCTTAACCTCCCATACTTGCAGAGAATGGAAGAAATGCTCAAGTCTTATGACACTTTGATGGCATAAGTACCATAGTTTAGTGTTGAGGATGCATAGTCTCAAGGGTCCCCAATTCCTGTTGCATTACATAACCCAGAACATCGATAACAACAGGAGGAATAACACCAAGAAGAAGAAGAGACTAGTGAGGAAGCTACTTCTGCTAGAGAGCCACCCAAGAAGAAGCAAAAAACAAAGCACAAGATGGTGTAGGACAGAAAGAGTATGGCCAAGGCTATGATAACAAAGCATGGCAAGTATTTTAGGAAGTTAAAAAGGCATAAGCAAAAGGAGACATGGGCTGAAGGCCAAGGGGATATAATCAAATGGTGTTGTTTGGAGAAGCTGACAAGAGGGTAATGATGGAAAATGAATTCATGAAAGATGATGAATTCATAAAATCCAGAGAATTCAAAAGCTTCCTGGTAAAATTAAAGCAAAGGGATTTAAGGCAAAGCTTAATCACAGGTGAAGGTCAGAAAGATAAAAATGAAGAGATTGTGAAGACACTCCAGGATTATGATCCTGAGAGTGAAATGATTACTGTGGAACAAGAAAGATTATTGGTGTAGAGCAGTGGGGTGCTATTGATGCCAGATTGGGACTTACAGTCCACCTTTATCATTGATCAGATTAGGAGGCAAGAAGACCCCTTATTGAAAATAGAATTTGAGATTGATGAAGTATTGAAAGGATCAGGATTTGATCCTAAATCCAAGACTTTAGTTATTTGGTCTCTGGCCCCTACTACACAAAAGCCTCTGGTCATGACTATAAGGGAGGAGAAGAGAGCTAATAGAATGATCTAGAATTTGCAGAATACCACTGAGATTGAGATCGCCTAGCTTATGACTCAGGTAGCCTTTATGAATTTGGCAGAAATAGAGGACTTGTCTAAAATATATGAGAGAACTTTTAGGGAAATAATGGCCCTAGTAAAAAAGCATGAAGAAGTAGTGGTTCATAACCACACAATGGAGGAGAAAATTGCAAAATTAAAGGAAGAATTGGAAGAAAGTAAGAGAGAAAATATTCACGCCCCCCATGAAGTATCAAGAGTTGAAATAGATGTTGCCACAGAGACAAAAAAGGACTCGACATTGGCAGAAGGCCAGTCTAAAGAGCTGTCATAGGGACAAAGAAAAAATATCATGTCTATCATATTACCCATACTGCAACATCAAATTGATGTTTTGAAGTAGAAGACTAACATAATACATACATTGTATGGCTCACTAAAAGAAGTGTCAAAGATAACTACTGAAGCTATGACATTCTTGGAGCCTACATTCAAGACCTAGTCAGGAAGAGACAGGTTGATGGATAAATTAAAGACAACCATGTTATAGAAAGATGATTTTCATGATAAAATCATAGAGACCATTGACATGATCAATGAGATGAATAATACATATGCGTTCTTCAATGGAAAAGTTGAATTGATAAATAATAAATTGCAGCTATTTGGTGACCAGTGCCCCCTTTAATCTCAAAGATCTATGATGAAGCTGGTACTTTAAAGTCACAATCAGATTGGATAGCTGAGTTTGATGGGATATTCAAGGATGAAGAGATAAAGCAGCACCTGGAGAAAGATAATGAGGCCAAATATTGTAATGAATTAATAGATAACCTCTTCAAGGTTGAAGAGATATGGAAAAAATTGTTGTTGAGGCCAAAATGACTGTGGATGCCAGGTGGACGGAAGTTGTTACCAAGCTGGAATAGGAAAAGAGTTTTGAGTGGCCCACCACCAAGGAGGTGAATAGGTGGGAAGCAAAGTTGAAAGGATAGCAGAGATATTTTCAAACTGCAACAACAAATTTTGTTCAGACTTCGCCAATTTTTGCCAACAATGTTCTGTTATAATTTTGGCTTTTATGTCAGTTTTAAAAGTTGTTGTAAATGTTTCCCATGTAGTCTGTAGCTTGTTACATCCTTAGTTATAAAAGGATTCCAAGACTACTTGGAAAAGGATAGCCATTTTTCATTTGGGAGTACAAGTTCAAGTTGTATAAACTCTGGTTTAAGACCAATCTATTTTGAGTAGGGTTTTGAAATTTATTGTCGAATGTAATAAAAAATTTTGATAATGAATACAAATAAAATCCATCAATAGTTTCTGAAACATATGATGAGTATTTTGTCTTCATTGTTGTGTTGTGAATCCTATTTAAATTTAATGCTCAAGGAATGTTCAATTTATATGTTGGTTAGGCATATTTTGAAATAGTTTTAGGGTTCTTTCAAGGAAAGATTAAAATTACCTTAGGGTTGTTTCATTGAGATTCAGAGTTTATAATGAATTTCATGAATTGAGTTGTCATGTGTGTGAAGGTAGATGTATAAGGTATATCTATTTTTATGTCAGATCTGTCATTGTTTTAAATTCTTGTTCATGAGCAATTGGTTATGAATATTCATAAGTGACTCCATACCCTAGGATAAAACACTAGTCTATTTTCCATTGGAATAGTTGACTATCACTATTAAAATTGATCTTTATCTTTATGTTTTGATCTGTTAAATAAATGTTACAAAGTTAAATCCCTTTAATTCTATTCACATTTGCTAGAATGATTCTGTTATTTGATCATTTTAAGTTAGAAGGGTATTCCCACCCGAGTTTATGGAGCTCAAAGTGTAGAGGGTTTTAAAACACTGTTTCTATCATTTTATATCTTGCTTGATCAGTGTCTTGGATAAATAGAGCAAGCACATTGAGATTATTTCATATATCAGCAAGAAAAGGAACTAACACTACCTCTAGAAGGTTTGATTTGTTCTTTAGTTTCTTCAAGAGTAGGTCATTCTCCATCAATCTTCGCATCAAATTTTATTTCTTGATTCTTTGATCATTCCCCTTCATTGAAGAAAACACAAGTCATGTCTCCTTTAGGTTTCTGTTTATCTCTCTATTCATTGATCAAGTTACTACTCATGTGAAGTTTCTCAATGTGATTCTTTTCCTCAACAAGTTCTCCTTTTATGATCTAATTGTATTTCTCTAATTCCAGATATTTGTTCTTGTAGTTTTCAAGTTTAGTCTTCATTTTCCCTATCTAAATATTAGCATCCTTCAAGGTTTCTTCGATTTTGTTCTTATAATCCTTTTCTTGTTGAATCTCTTTAGCCATCTGTAGTGAAGTAGTTTCATAATCAAGCTTTAAGGTATCTTTTTCTTGCTCAAGCTACATTATCTAATCTAAATTATCATTGTCTGAATCCTCTTTTATCTTAACCATAAGATCATGTCTCTGACTTTTGGAAAGTTCAAGTTGTTCTTTTAGTTTCTTAATGAATTCCTCTACTCTTCTCAATTTGAATTTTAAGTCACCATTCTATGCTTTAGCTTTTTCAAGATCTTCAAGTGATGCTTCAAAGTTTTCTTCCAAGCTTTCAGAATCCATCTCGATCTCCCTTAAGTTGTTAAAATTTATTTCCAAGGGCCAAAACTTCTGATACCAATTGTTAATATTAAGGAATACTAAGATGAGGTGAATCAATATTACAACACTTTAAACATGAACTTAATAATTTCCAACTTAACCATATAATTATTGAAATGAAAAGAACATAAGCACACAACACATAACTCATAACAACATGACTTTTTATCGAGGAAACCCTGGCCAAGGGAAAAACCTGGTGGGAATGTTACCCACAAATATGCACTAAAAGTATAATGTCCTTGTTAGGATACCTAGACGTGTTAGGAGCTAAATATTACATTAGTACATTTCCCTGCTAGGGGAATACTAAACCCTATTTAAGGTATATTGAGCACACTTCTCTTATAATCAGAAATAGCTCTGTTATAATCAATTCTTAGTAGTGAACATTACAAGCATCATCTATTCTTAGATAGTTTTAGTTGCAACTCACATCTCTCTTACATCACAATGCATCCATGAATTCCATCTTCTTCATATCATCTCATCTCTTACACACTTCTCTTTATAAAAATATCTTTATATATATATTACATCATTCAGTCGGCTCTCTAATACATTATAAAATAAAATTAATATATACTCAAAGAGTAAATACAAAGTCGACAACCATACACTACCAAAGAATAGGTAATCCACAATCACAATCCAATTGAGCACACTAGGATTCCATAAAATACTCCCTCAATCATCGTGATTGTTCACCTTCTCTGTATTCCTATTACTCTATCTTTGCATCACTTCAAAACACTATAAATCACTACGATCAACACCGAAACTCAAGAGACCTTACCAGAAGGTCATACATACTCCAAAATGTCTTCCTCTAAGCTTGCATGTCCCCATGCATCATATAATATCTTTTTTGTCCAAAATTGTATGGCTATACTCTGTATATTTGATTAGTGTACTTAGTCATTTTGTTATCTCTAAATCCAAAACCATAAAAAACTTCAAGAGATCATCATTCCATATGTGTTACCATAAATGACAAGCCTCAAGTGTATCATATCACTCCATAAATGCATCACTTGCCAACATAAGATCATATCCCTATTATTTTCACCTCACAAACAAAATTAACATGGTTTAATTCCAAGCCTTTTAATCTAAAGGGACTACAACACATTTGACTTTTTGATTCACTAAAAAAGTGAAGATCATATACCTAATTTTTTTTGTCCACAAACATGAAGGCTTCAATTTTAGTGTTTTTTCATTTCTCAACCTTTCTTTTTATTGTCAAATTTAGCATCTTTGGCATTTTGGTGAACTTGAAAAGTTGAGAGCATAGGCCTAATGTTTCATTCGGAAAACAATAATAGGATTTTAATTAGCTAGATTTCCACTTTGAGATGTTTCAATTTAAAAAAATGACTTAAAATACAGAGGTTTTAGAACTCACCTTGTTCGTAGCTTATGCGCATTTTTGAGATTTTTAATTTTTTTGTTATACTTTACCTCGGCTATTATTCCAAGTTCCTTAGCATCCAAGTTTTCTCCCAAATGTTAGTTCACAACCAAGTGAACAAAATGAAGTAAAATCAAAACCAAATCCACCTCAATTGAATGAACAAATACTTAAGACAAATATGGAAACTTATTTTGATATAATTTGATAATTTTAATGTAATGTTTGTATTCTTCCACTTCTTCTTCTATGTTTTCCACTATGGATTTTGCATAGCATAATAATTCAATATTTTAGAATCCATCTCTTTCCAATAATCAGGTGCTCTACACTTTGTTTTTTGAACTTTCTTAAAATGTACCATATTCAAATGGGAGAGTCATAAAGATGAATGAAAGAAGTATTATAAAAGGCTTGATAAATATCAACTATCTTCCAATACCTATCTTGTTCTTGAATTCTTTCTTCCAAACTTTCAGCTTTTATTTCTAGTTGTATCTGCGTTGCATCTTTGTATATCTTTTTTTCTTCTTTCTCTTGATAATAATCAGGTCATTTATATATCAATTTCTGATTTTTCCTTATTTTATCCCTTTAGTCATCTACAATTCATCAAAAACATCAATTAGTTTTCAAATTTATCACTTATACAAATTGAATTTAATGTTTCTTATCATTAACCATATGCTACAAAATAGCTACCAAATGCAATGCAAAGCAGACCTAATGCAAATCAAAAAAATACCAAATACAATTCAGAACAGACCAAATGTAACTCAAAACTGACTGAATGCAACTTAGAACATACCACATGCAACTCAGAACAAACCGAATGTAACTCAGAATAGACCAAATGCAACTCTAAAAAGACCGAATGCAACTTGGAACAAACCAAATGCTATGCAAGATTTTTCCTAAATGATATGCAAATTTTCCTAAATGCTATGAAAATTCTCCTAACTAACATGCAAATTTCCCTAAATGATATACACATTTTCCTAAATGTTATGCAAATTTTCCTAAATGTTATGCAAATTTTCCTAAATGATATGCAAATTTCCCTAAATGAGATTCAAACTTTCCTAAATGATATTCAAGATTCCCTAAATGATATGAAAACTTCCCTAAATGTCATGAAAACTTCCCTAAATGTTAGGATTTATGCAAATCGACAATGTAACCATCAAATAGAACTCTTCTAAATCCAAAACAAAATGTGATTTTCTTTGGACTAAGTGCAAGCTTCCTTGGACCAAATGCGAGCTTTCGCGGACTAGGTGTGAGTTTTCATGAACCAAGTGCGAGATTTCACAAACTAGGTACAAGCTTCACGGATAAGGTGTGAGCCTTTACAGACCAGGTGTGAGATACTTCATACTAGGTGTGAGAATATTTGTACAAAGTACAAGCTTCTTTGTACCAGGTGTGAGAATCTGTTAATTTTTTAGAATCTATAATGTAAAAACTTCAAAATTTATGTTAGAATGTGAGGCTTAATCCCCATGGTGGGTGTTGAATGTAGTCCATATGTTTGATTTGCACACAAATTCAATGAAACATTAATAATGGGTTAGTCAAATTGAATTGAAAGATAAACAATGATTAGAGCAATGGAAATGATAAACGTGTTGAGCGTCTCATTGCTCTCTAGTTCTAAGGACTATTTCTCTCAGTTACATTACAGATCCTAGTGACTACTTAGAAAATAAGAAATGTTATATGATATATGAAAATATGGATCTAACATGAAAATGTATGCAAATTAAGATGAATTTCCCTATTCTATTGCTCAAAATATACTCAAACGTGGATTAATTCATCATTATGATGATACTACTCAAGAATTCTTAATTATAAAATGCTCAATGTTATGTTCAATTCAAAAAAATATACTTGTTATGAAGTAAATTGATTCTCTAAATGTGAATTGGTAAGTTTACACTAAGAAATGATTCTATTTATAGGAATTTTCAAGGGTAGGGGGGTGATTTTGATTAACCATGGTAAAAGTAAGGTTGAGGTTAAGGTTGAGTGATGTGTTTCAAATAGGGGTACAAGATGACAAAATGAGTGGTAAAGATAGTAAAGGATAAATGAGTGGCTAAAATAGCAAAGCCTTGGAGTGATTCATGTGCTCTCAATTCTCTCTTCTCATTAGCTAATTAATTTTTGTCCCTTGGTGGTTTTTGAAAGAAATTAGGAATTAATTAATTCAAACAATTAATGAAATTATCCATGTCAGGGAATTAGATGGGTTGCATTTGATTTATTTAATTGAACTATATAATTGATTGGTTAAATCAATTACATAGTTTAATTAATCCCTTTGGCTTGAATTTAATTAATTAATGACTTTGTTAATTAATCCATGATGTTGACTTGATTTGACCACTTTGACTTTGGTTGACCAATTTAGGGTATCTATAGTATCTAAACATACTAGAAACATTCTTTACACTAAATCTAATTTTCTTTTGGTAATCTTGTTGCATAGTGTGAGCATTCTTGCACATATTACATATATATACCTTTCTCTTAACAACCATATTTTTCCCAACTTTTTCTTCTACATTCTTTTCCAAGAGGACCGACTAATCTTTAAAATATTTGCGAAATTTTTTAATCATTGCACAAGGTCAAGAGATGTATCAACATGAACATACGATAAGATATCTAGGAATAACTTCATTGCATCATCTGCAAGACTATTTTTTTTAAGAGTTTATTTTTAAATTAGTAAGAGGAAACAATAGGATTGAACTATTGATATCTTGCCCCCTTGGAAATGAAAGCAAAATTGATGTGAATTTTTTTTTGAAAAAAGGATGATTGATCAATTATGATTTCATTTTTCATTAAACCAATGTTCAAAAAATGTGCCCCCATGATGAATTTTCAATCTTTTGATTAAATTTAAGGTCAAAAATACCCTTCAATTAGGTCAAAAAGGTATAAAAGGGGGAAAACATGTCATTTTCACATATCATTTTCACTTTTACCCTCATTTTTGCTCTGAGTGACTAGAAGACTGATAGCGATGGTTGTGTCAATTCGAGAGCATAGATTCAAGTGAGGGCACAGATTCTAGCATCCTGCAGATTATGAACCCCTAGTAAGTGCTCAAATCCATCTCATTTGATCAATTTCAAATTTTTACCACTTTTTTTAGTATTTTCACGTGCTATTTGATTAGGTTTTTGACTTTTTTGCAAAGTAGTACGTAGGATGGTTAAAATAGCGCATAGACTAGCAAAATAACAAATTCGCGATTAGAAGTAGTGCATACGATAGAGATAAATAGCGCTTATAAATGCATTACCCAAGAGATTTTTAGCGCTTATGATAGGTAAAGTAGCACTTAGGAAACCCTAACTCAAAATCTAAATTATTCTAGCACGTATGATAAATGAAGTAGCACCTACTAAAAGAACTAGTGCATACACATTGATGTTACACTTCTGAAGAATGAAATAGTGCATAGCATGCTTTAACTAGCATATATATAATGTAGCATGTATGATGATATGAAATGATGTGTACACCGACATGAAATGACGCATAGCTTGATTTGATTGTCCTCTAATTTGGCTGAGTGTGTGATCGATTGAATGTTTGATTTGGCTTGATATGTGATGAAAACAAGTGCTTCTGATATTAGTTCCAATATTTTGATGAATTTTTGTGATTTTGATCCTAATAGGTTGATAGGATAACTGATGCTTTTCCCTTCTCATGATATAGAGTTAGGAAAAAATTTGGTGTGCTTAAGAAGAGTGATAGGATGATAGGATAACTTGATTGACTTCTAATGATCCATAAAAATGATGATACTAATATGATTCCACTTGATTGTAAAATAGGTTCAATTCTAGAAGAAATATATGATTGGAATTATATTGGAATGATATACTGAGAGGGGAGAGGTGAATCAGTACCTCTAAATTTTTTCCCGGTTAGTCCATTAACCCTTATTCATCAGTTTGTAAATTATCTTATCTAACTGTTCATCTTTCTTTATGTATATCCAATCATATCATAAGTTCTTTAGTCTGTAATCATAAAAGAAACATTCATGAAAATAGATAACACATGACACAAGATATGATATCATAGAAAACTCCTGTAGAAAGTAAAAATTGTGGTGGGGATTGTTACCCACAAGACTTCACTATCTGCAAATAAGAAGGGGCTAGTTAAGGCTTACAATTGGTCACTTCTGATGACCTACCCTATTAGGAGTATTATAGTGGAGACCTGTTAAGATCTACTTCGTTTGAAGCTTTAGCAACACAGTTAAGTGTGCACTCTGTTAAGAGATTTGTAAAGAACGGTTAAGTCCACCTTCTACAAAAGGATTTTAGATGTGATGCACTTGTTAGAATGTAACTACATAAGTCTTTGATCTGATGATGTATGCAATCTCTAATTTCTGATAACAAATCCAATAAAGCTTCCTATGTATGAGTAATCATCCTTCCATGATTGAATAATACCTTTGTCTACTCGTTGGTAGCCTCTGTGTGTTCTTAACAACTGATATGATTTATTTCTAAACTTTGTATGAATTCTTCCGTCTGCTCCTTAGATGCTCATCTTGGCTATCAACAATAATGAATTCATAACTCACAATTTATTTGAATATCTATTTATACTAGATTTTGGCTCAATTCTTGCTTCACGCTTCGCAAGTTAACTCTAGATCCAAGCTTTACAACTTGACCTTGATCTTTAGTTAGATATGTTTTAGATCCGTTAGGATGCTTTAAAACATTTACATAAAGCTTGCTTGACCCTCAAGTTATGATTTAAAACAAATTAAAACTCTATAAATAGAATTACATTGCTTTATCTGACGTGTAAAACTTAGATCCACTATTTGAGGGTTCTCTAACTGACTGTTGGTTCTGGCGGTTGGTTTTGTTTTTTGTCGGTGTTCCTTTCTTGAACTGGTCATTGAGTATGCCTTTTCTGTTCTGTCAGTTTTGTTCTCAGAACTGTGTTGTCGGTGATGATCTCAATGTTATGTTATTGACCCTTTTCTTGTCACCTTTGTGTTCTATCGAGTATGCTTGTTGTTTGCCCGTAATGCTTGTAGTTCGTCGATAATGCTTGTACCAATGATCTCTGTCAATTTTTTTCACTGAGTGTACTAATGGAAAAATTAATGTCATCAATCTCCCCCTTTGACATTAGTATCAAAAACATGATATGTGCAACATACTGAGTTTATTAGTATGTACACCTGTGTATACTCCTTCCTTAGTCATTTGAATGACTCCCCCTATGTATATGTTGGTAAGTGTAAGTATATATACATATCCTTATGTACTTTTCTTTTCCCCTTTTTTTTTGATATATATTGTACATAACTATCTTTATAATTTGTTCCTTCTATACATACAATATACATTTCCTTTCTATTCCTCCTGTTTTTATTCTAAAGGCAAAGGTACTTACAGCTTGTCGAAAAGGTGGGAATGTGAGGATTGGATCTCCTCCATCATCTTTTCCTATTTATCCTTTAGCATTTATAGAGCCTTGTGATCCAGTGATATCTGTACATGTATATCATAGATTTTGTCTACTATAGATATCTATGGGGTTGCAATAAGGTTTCTTGCATCAGAAATATGATGTTGTAGAATTGTAAGATTAGGCAGAATATGTGCTTGTAGTTCTATAATCTCACCTCTTAGTTGTGTTTCAGCATCCCATATTTCTTGCCTTAGCCTATTAGCCTCAATGACCTTTTCATGATGTGCCTTGATGCTATCTTCATTTGAGGTTAGGCTTTGTGGACTTGTAGTGACATTAGAATCTATATCTGCTAATTTGTCACTATTTTCGTTTGTAAAATTTTCAAGTGTGCACATCTTTTGAACTAAGGTAATTGCTTGAGAAATCATTGGCTCTAATTGATCAGTTAGTTCAGAGAGATTTACCTTGTTCAGTGCCACTTCTTGGCTGATTTTATCAATTAACTTGTATTGATACTTCCTTTCTTCTTGTTCTTCCATAGCTTGTTTTGCATCTATATTCTGCTCTGTGATTGCAGTGGTAAGAACAGCAATTTGTTCCTTAACTGTAGTAGCTTCTTCAAGTTTTACCTCAGGAACAATTTGTTGGAGAATGTCTCTTTCTTTTTCAAGTGCCATTGTTTCCCTATGTTCCTGTATCATTTTTTGTTGGAATGGCTTTCCTTTGACATAGCACTCTAGACTCTTGAAGTTTATCACTATCCAAAGTGGTAATATCCCAGTTTGGAACTTCTATTACTTCATCAAGTGTAACAGCCAAGATGTCTTTCTTCACTATTTTATTCTTCTTATTCTTCTTCTTCTTCTTTGGCTGGGTGGTAGGTTGATGTACTACCATCTGTAAAGCTTGAGATTGGGTGGATTTAGTAGGTGAGGGTCGAGAAGATGAGGTGTCCTTTCGTATCTTTTATGAGTCCACCAGTTGGTTTGGTGAAGACGTCTCCTCATTTTCCTTAGGTGTATCAACAGATGTATCTTCTTTAAGTTTTATACCTTCATCCTGCTTGACTCCTTCACTTTATCCTTTTCTTCACCCTTTCTCAGTGTATCCTCTATTTTATTATCAGCTTCTTTGTTTTGTTCATTTGACACTTCTTGCTGATTGTCGGTTGTATCCTTCATTTTTGTATCTGTATCCTTTTGAGTGTTGGATACATCTTTGTTTTCATTAGTATCCATATCCTTGGGTATATTCTCATCTTTCTTAGATGATTTGTTCTAACTTGACTAAATATCAATAGCATCTATTAATATATTCATGTTTGTAGGTGTATCTACTATTGTAGTATCAATAGTTGTATCTTGTCCATCGGTATTGCCCTTTGTAATATTTATGTCTTCATCTTTTTGAACTTTTGTTGGAGGGTCTTGTCCTGTGGTTTCATTGACAATGTTGTCTAACCATGATTCATCATTTATATCATCAATTAAGTTACCTTTTATTAACAATTCTTCTTTGGTAGCTTCTTCATCCTCTAAACTGATGTGAATTGGACTTGCTGGTACCTAATTTTCTTCATTGTTTTTAGGTCATTCTTCATCTATAATATTGATCTATTTCTGGCTAGTTATCTGTACTTATTCATTGTCTAACTCAACTATTGATTTATATCTTTGGCTGACAGTTTCCTTCTCATAACTGCTCTCCTTAGCAGGATTGAGTATCTTGCTCCATGTATCATGGGTTTCTTGTTCTAGCTCTATAAGCTTCTCTTCAATAAATTTATAAGCTCTCATTTTGGGTGAGAAATTTTTTGCATATTTCTCCATGATTTCATTGATTTCTTCTCTTTTTGATTTAGGAGGCATAAGAGAAACCAGTACTCTTTCTCTTATCCTTTTCTCCTCATGGAGTGAAAAAGTGAATCTAGAAGATATTCTAATGAACAGTTCTTGTGGTACATCTTGTGTAGTGAATTGTAGTGGGATATAATAGTGTCTACACATCTTAGCTATAAGTGCATCTTCAATCTTATTCTGTTCTACAGAATCCCATCTTAACCATTTCCTAATCTTAGGATGTCCAAGAGATGGTGCTTTAGAAATGTACTTACATATTTCATCAATGCCTTTAGTGGGTGATGTAACCTTTGCTACTTCCTTTTCTTGTTTTGTAGTGTTAGGGTCATCCATAGCTGAGTCCTCTAAATCCTCATTTGTCTGAAAAAATTTCCTCCTTTTGGTAGGTGCCCTAACTGGTTGTTTTTCCTTTGGTGTGTTAGGTTTCCTCTTATACACCTTTCCTTTTACCATGGGAGAAGGAGTTGCATCCTTTGTTGTTTGACTCCATGTTCTTGACTTCTTTGGTGGAGGAAGAGGTGGTGAATCAGACTTCTCTTCCTCTGATTCATTTTTCTCTACTATATCACCAATGGGTAGCTGGTCCTCGGTGATTTCCTTCTTGCCCTCTTTTCCCTCTTCACCTTCCCTTTCTTCTTCTTCTGAAGATATATTCCAGTTCTTTTTCAAATTCTTCACCATTCTTTTTTACTATTTTACAGCCTTCTTGACAACAAGATTTTTTTTAATCTTCTGTTTGGCCTCTTCATAGGTACCAAATCTTAGTTGCTTGTTGTCCACTGGTTCATTTAATAGTGCCTTAATGCACTCATTGGCTAATCCTACTTTGATTTCATATTCTAACTTTGAAAGCCATTATTTCCTTGGTAATACTGCTTGGATGTATGTGAAGTCAGTATCTACCATGAAACATATGTCTTCTCAGTGTTCTTCTATCAGACTTTCAGGAATTCTTGTTCTGGCTTGTAGCATTTCCTTAATGGTTTTGAAATAATCATGCATAACATTATCAAAATTTGTTCCTAGTGATTCTATGAATTCACCTATCTTAATGGTTATGGGTCTGCTTGTGTCCCATACAACTTTTCCTATGGAAGGAAAGTATTATTCAAAGTAAAAGAATATGCACATTATGAGGGAACCAAACTTACAAGTGTTTGTCCTTGAAGACCTTATTGCGTACATGTTCTCCTCCAATTGATGTAACAGGATCTCTGCAAGATCCATCTTCTTTCCCTGTTTGATGATTTTGTATGTTGTACTCATAGCTATACTTGATATGCTATTCATTCAGCATGCTTGGAAGATCTTATATCCAACAACACATGCTCCAAACTTCAGCTCTACGTCGGTAATGGTGTTGACCTTTAGTGTTCTTTTATCTAATTTAGCACCAGTCAATTTTTCCACTTCTACCAGAGATGGGTGCTTGTGAGCCTGTGGTTTATCGGTTGTAGGATAACCAGTAACCATGTGAATAATATCCTTTGTTATTGTCTTTGGCTTGTTTAGCCATAGAGTCTTATTGTGAACTCTACTAAGAACAATCATTATCCGTTCTATTTTGAAGACCTTGGGAAAATGCAGTGCATTTGTGAGTCCCTTTACTTCCAAATGTTTGTGCTCTTCTTTGAGATTTCCAGCATCATCACATAATTCCCTATAGGCAGTATCTAGGTCTAGATCTCCTATCTCTGAGATCTTGTAGTGAATATAGGACCTTACGTCCTCTACTAGTAAAACCTTAGGTGGGATTCTGGAGAATTCTCCAGAATCATCAGGTTGTGAAGCTATTTCAGGGTGTAACTTGTATTTAGGTTCAGCACACAAGCCTCTGCTAACAAGCTTGAAGGATTTCTTCTTTTCTTCCTTAATTTTCTCAACTCTAGAAGTCGATGCCATCTTATTTGCAGAAATTTAGGGCTTTTCACAAATAAAATTGTGTGGTCGGTGAGTGTGATTAGTTACGGATTCTCTGTGATTACCTGTGAATGTGAATTCTTTGTGTCAAATTTATTTCTACTAGGTTTCTCTCCAAATTTCTCTAAAATCGCTCTGCTCTGCTCTGCTCAAAAATTGCGGGTGTGAAAATGAGTTTACCCGTCGAGATTTTATAACCTTTTAGTGCCCTAAGCTGTCATTAATGCTTACCAACTCATTGGTAAATGAAGACTGATTTTGTCAGTAGAGACATTCATAACATCTTCGATGTCTGTGCAAAGCGTCGGGGTTGCTAGCAATTTTGGAGAATTCACCGATGATTGCCAGTGAGGTTGCAAAGACAGCTTTTGTTGATCCAACGTTCACCGATATCTGTTGGTTTACACTTAGCTTGTGTAATGACCGATACATTCTGGTAAGTAGTGCTAACTTTTCTGTGTGTGTTCACCGATGCAAATTGTGCCCAATAACCGATGATTTCTTTTCAATAGTTTAGCAAATAACAATATATTGCATCTTTATTCATGATAATATTACAATATGAACTACATGTAATGGAACCGATGCATAGTAAAACTTGTCATAATGCAGTTCCATACTTGTGCAATTTAGTTGGATGTAGTGATGTCACCGGATCCATTGGATGAGGTGTCACCATTTGCATTGCTTGTTCCAGCACCTTCAGTGTTTGTGGATTTTACCCACATCTTGTTTCTCATTCTCTTGATGTCATCAATGGTATTTCCATTGGGATGTGTACTTGTGTCTGTCAGTCAGTCTTTGCAATCTTTTATCACATGTCCAACCTTATGATAATGCAAACATGCCATACCTGGATTGGTCCAACCTCTTGACCTTCTGGTCCACTTTCTCATACAGTTGGCAGAAATATGACCATACCTTCCAAATGTTGTGCAGTTTACCCATGTGTTATAGTCCCAAACATATGAGTTACCTACTCTTGTTGGTTTGTTGCTTTTATCAGTTTCCTTTGGTTTCCATGCCTTGTAGTTCTTTTTCCAGCATTCCTTATGTGTATACCCATTCATCTTGCAGGAAGGACAGTACTTGTCCATATAGGTTTTTCTCTTTGGATTTGTCACTTTGGATTTGCACTCATGTGCCTTGTGTCCTTTCTTTTGACATTTATAACAATTACCAATAAAAGTAGATTGTGCTTCAGAAATACCTTTCATTTTGCTTCTACAGATGTTTGAGGTGTGGCCTAGTTTTCCACAGTGATTCAATGACAGCTTCTTGGATCTTGGGGTTGTGAAAGCATTCCTCTGATATGGTTGATTATAAGATTTACCATTCTCATTGTACCCTAATCCTGTGTATTTTTTGACTCTTCTCTGTCCATCAAGAAAATCATCCATCCTTTTGTTGCTATCTTCATCCTTTTTGATCAATTTGTTGTGTTGATTCTGGACTTTGATTTCATGCTTCAATTTTTCATTCTCTTCTCTTAGCTCACCAATGATCTATATTCTTTCAATGATTTTTGTATTAATCTATTTGCTTCTTGACTCATAAGAATAATCTAGTTGGTAACCTCATGGTGATGCTCAGTAAGTCTTTGAATCTCTGATTCTTTCTATTGTAGCTCTTTGTTATTTTCCTCCTATCATCAATGGCTAGTGTTCTTTCATTTTCAGCTTTTCTTGCATCATTCATGACATCAATCATTTTTACCATTTGAGTCTCTTGACTGATTTGAAACATCTTTATTTGATCTGTCAAATGTAGATTGACCTCTTGTAGACTTGTAATTTCTTCTACTGATGCATTTGAAGCTTTGCTCATTGATGATTCTATTGTATCTAAGTAATCTTGTATTTCCAATTATTTGTAGTCTTCCTCATTCAGCCTAGTTTCCATAATCTTTCTTTCATCAAGAAGTTTTCTTAATTTGATTCTCGCCTCTTTATACTGTTCATAGTTAATTTGCATTTGTAATTGCTCATTCTCAATAGTCATATCTAGTCTATACTTTTCCATTTCTCTGATCTTTTCTCTTAAGTCTTTAATCTTTTTAAGAAAGAGACTTAGCTCTGATACCAATTGTTAGAATTATATTGGAATGATGTACTGAGAGGGGAGGGGTGAATCAGTACCTCTAAATTTTTTCTTGGTTAGCCCATTAACCCTTATTCATCAGTTTGTAAATTATCTTATCTAAATGTTCATCTTTCTTTATGTATATGCAATCATATCATAAGTTCTTTAGTCTGTAATCATAAAAGAAACATTCATGAAAATAGATAACACATGACACAAGATATGATATCGCAGAAAACTCCTGTTATGAAGTAAAAACTGTGGTGGGGATTGTTACCCACAAGACTTCACTATCTGTAGATAAGAAGGGGCCAGTTAAGGCTTACAATTGGTCACTTCTTATGACCTACCCTGTTAGGAGTATTACAGTGGAGACCTGTTAAGATCTACTTCGTTTGAAGCTTTAGCAACACAGTTAAGTGTGCACTTTGTTAAGAGATTTGTAAAGAATGGTTTAGTCCACCGTCTACAAAAGGATTTTAGATGTGATGCACTTGTTAGAATGCAACTACATAAGTCTTTGATTTGATGATGTATGCAATCTCTAATTGTTGATAATAGATCCAATAAAGCTTCCTATGTATGAGTAATCATCCTTCCATGATTGAATAATACCTTGTCTGCTCGTCGGTAGCCTCTGTGTGTTCTTGACAACTTATATGATCTATTTTTGAATTTTGCATGAATTCTTCCTTTTTCTCCTTAGATGCTCGTCTTGGCTATCAATAATAATGAATTCATAACTCACAATTGATTCGAACATCTATTTATACTAGATTTTGGCTCAATTCTTGATTCACGCTTCGCAAGTTAACTCTAGATCCAAGGTTTACAACTTGACCTTGATCTTCAGTTAGATATGTTTTAGATCCGTTAGGATTCTTTAAAACATTTACATAAAGATTTCTTGACCCTCAAGTTATTATTTAAAACAAATTAAAACTCTATAAATAGAATTACATTGCTTTATCTGACGTGTAAAACTCAGATCCTCTATTTGCGGGTTCTCTAACTGACTGTCGGTTATGATGGTCAGTTTTCTTTGTCGTCAATGTTCCTTTCTTGAACTGGTCATCGGGTATGCCTTTTCTGTTTCATCGGTTTTGTTCTCAAAACTGTGTCATCGGTGATGATCTCAATGTTATGTTATTTACCCATCGGTGATGTCCTGTTGACTTTGTCGGTACAACACTTGTCAGTGTTCGTTAGTCAATTCCATACTTAGCATTTTCTCATGACCTTTGTGTTTTGTCGAGTATGCTTGTTGTTCATCGGTAATGCTTGTACCAATGATCTTTGTCAATGTTTTTCACTGAGTGTACTAATGGAAAAATTAATATCATCATATATCCAGGGATTATTGTCGTGGCCCTTAGATATGGTTGATCAACTGACTTACCAAGAGAGGCGAGTCATAGGTCGATGTGGATTCTCCTTTTTTCTAGATATACCTTGGTTCTAGATGAACTAGGGTTTATTGATAGCTATGGAAGAGAAATGCAACTCTAACCATAATACCTTCCACTTACCATTAGGAGAGATGACCATCACGCTAGAGGACGGGTATAGATTATTGAAGATTATAACTCAAGGACATTTGGTCTACTATGATCAGGTCTATGACAGAGTGGAATGTAGACAAGTGTTCATTGATACTACTATCAGTGATGAGAGCATACCATGGGCTCATTTTTTCTCATTCTGGATACTTCCTATGGTTTTGGGTTCTCTGATTGGATTTTTCTTTACTCCTAACCGATGAGGTCTTGGATTTGTTGTTGGTTGGGGTCCGATCTTAGAGACATGATTGCAGATATGTGATGGTTTGATTTGGGTTCATGTGTTCTAGTACATTTATATCATGAGCTACATCACGTAGTATACAGACATGGTGTTGCACTTTTAGCAGGTGTAGTAGTACTACAACTTTGGACATGGGAGCACATTCTTGTCACACATCCAATTTTTGTGAGACAGGGAGATCTAGGGTGTCTATATGGTTATTTGTATGAGGGTATGATTCCCTAGCCCCATCTAAGAAAGATGAAGTTTTAAAGTTGGATGCTTGATAACATAGATCATTTCATGTGGAGACCTTATCTTAGATGATAGGCATAGCATAAGGATGATGTAGAGTTTCCATATATGTATTCACCTCGTTGGATGATAGGATGGTCTCCTTTTATTATCAAGAGATTCTTCTTTTATAGAGTCATGAGACAGGATATTCAGACACATGATATCCCACAGGGGTTAGCTTTATATTCTTGGGTTCAAGTAGAGAGATCCATGTGGGTTCCATAGGTGGATTATAGATATGCCTGCAAGGAGATACATTGGATCAGTTACGTGATCTAGGACATGCTACATCATATAGTGGATGCAAGGATGTCATCTAATTATATTCATTGGTTTACTCAAAAAAGATTACTGAGATTTACAGATCTAGGGGAGCCTATACCTGATATTGATGATCTGTCAGATGATGATGGAGCCGAAGACAGTGGGAAAGGAGGTAGAGCACTAAGACATAGAGCTTTGAGGAGAGGTGGAGGTGGAGGTAGAGATGGAGGTAGAGTGGGGGTGAGGGGTGGAGGAGTGGGTGGAAGGGTTCATGTGATAGGTGGCCAAGGTGGTATAGGTGATACAGGTGGCATAGATGGTAGTGATGGTACCGGTGGGACAAATAGATCCCCTAGTTGATTATGAGCCTCCCTCTTATTATGATGTACCATGATTTACTTTGATTGAGATAATTTATGTACCTTTGATTTATGTATCCTTGTATACATTGATAGACATGATGATGGACATTTGATTATTGCTTTTATGATAGACACTCTTGCTCTTGATTCCATATTCTCTTTATGATGTCATTATATGTTGGACTTTATATTTTGATGATATATGGATGCACTTTCTATATAAGTATAAATTTACTTTTATATGTTGTGTTAGGATTAAGTAATACTGAGAGGGGGGTTGAATCAGTATTAAAACACTTTGAACATAAACTTAATAAATTCCAACTTAACCAGATAATTTTTGAAATGAAAAGAACATAAACATAAAACACACAACTCATAACACCATGATGTTGGAAATAATCAAGACTAACCAAGTTACTGAGAGGGGAGGGGTGAATCAGTAACTCTGAAGACTTTAAAACATTTCTGCACATGTATATACTTTGACCATTCATTCATCTAATCTACTGCAAGCATGAAAATATAATCATTCATAACACATAAACACAAAGATTTGGTGACCCAGAAACCTTCCAAAT
>MU228071.1:2830451-2848382 GCA_018584345.1 Thuja plicata
GGGAGTATATAGTAAGGGGGAGCATATACTCTGGGGGAGTATAAACATAGACAGAGGAGCTACAACAGTGTAGAGAAATCTTTGATGAGGATATTGAGAAGATTGTAAAAAGAAAGAAGACACCATGTGCTAAAGATGTTTTTAATATCATATGTTGTCATCAATGTCAAAGGGGGAGATTGTTGGAGATTTACTTTTGGTAGTTAGTTGATTGTATGTTTGTCATTGATGAAAACATATAATATAAACCAGTGTTCTGTATGTACTCATCAGAATGATGGTATCAATCCTTGTGCAGTTATATTCATGTTATAGACATGTTGTTTATGTTTTTTTCATACACGCAGACTCCGATATGGAGTTTTAGTAATGTTGTGTAATTTTGCTATGTGGCAGTTACAGTTTCTAGAGTTTGTCTATACAGAGCCAACATATTGCATTGGTTCTTGAGTTGCACCTATCTTTGGGATATGCGTGTATATATTCAATTTTAGTTATGAGTTGACGATAGTTATCTAAAGGCACCAAACGTGTTTCAACAAGATTGCAAAGTTAGAGTTAATTTGGTGAGGTTGACTTAGTGAAGCGTTGCGTCTATTTAGATTATATTGCACAGTTTTAATTATGCTTGCGTGATTAGTAAAGATGAAAAGGATGTTATGAAGAGTTGTCTAATAGGTCCCTTGATCTTATACTTTGAGGAAGATACTTATAGCAAGTTATTTTTGGAATGCTAAGTGTGAATGATAAGAAAAGATACAGGAAAGTGCAGAGCAGAATATCAGTCGAGTTTCATTCATCAAGGATCTATGTGAAGAATAAGTGAAAGATTAAAATACACTGGAACTGATCAAGATAGTAGGTCTACTCTATAGTTCATCATCAAATATAGTGCATATATGTTCTATAGAAGGTTGTAGCCTTCACCATTAAAGAAGTGAGCTTTTGGATAGTGAGTCCTCACCCTTAATAGGGTTATTTGTAAAAGACTCCTAACAAGGTCAGACCCTTAACCAGGTCACTATACTTATTGCATTGTAAAGAAAAACTCCTAACATGGTTGCAAGATCTTCTAACATGGATTATTATAAACAAGTATAGTTCATTGTGGGTGTTTATTCCCACCGGGGTTTTTACCATTTGGTTTCCCCGTAACCAAATTGTGGTGTTGTCTATTGTGTTATCTGAATGTGCATTTGCTTTATTATATTCTGGAGTTAATAAGAGAAAAGAATTTAATTAGATGATAACTGATTCACCACCCCCCCCCTCTCAGTTATCCTTTTGGACTATTCTAACAGAGTAGATAACAGAGAAACCTTGCAGACAGTTCACAAAGGAACCTGATAGGAAGAGTATAGAGCAACCTGAGCACCAGTCTATCGAGAGATAGTTATAATCCTGATAAATGTGGATCTGACTTACACGTCAGATAAAACACTTGTGTTTTATATTTTTATTTTTTATTTTCTTTAAATCCATTTCTTGAGGGACAAGTAAAGTAATTGTAATTTTTTTAATCAATCCAACTTATTAGAAACATGCAAACTAGGAGATCAAGGTCAAGTTGTAAAACTTTGATTATTGAGTTATCATTATTATGTATGAAACTCATTTAGGTAAAACTCATTGTATAAATAGATGTGTAATCAATCATAATAGAGTGATGTGATGATGATTGTATCCAAGGACCACATCTATGGATCAGAATAAGAATTTTATGCAGAAGAACATCAAAAGATGAAAAATGGTTATCAAGAACCAAATTCAAGGCTACCAAGCAGAACAAAGGTATTGACAATTACTATAGGTGATACATATACATGTAAAGTTTAATGGATCTATAATCGGCAATTCTAGATTGCATATAATTAGGTCTAAGAATATTTTTGAGTACATTCTAATAAGTGTATCAAATAGAATAAATCCTTTGAGAAGGTGGATTTAACAATCCTTTTGTAAACCTCTTAACCGAGTGCACACTAAAGAGTGTTGATAAAGCTCTTAACAGAGTAGACCTTAACTAGTCTCTAAATTTTATTCCTAATAGGGTAAGATCATCAGAAATGATCAAACTTATAAGCCTTAATCGACCCCTTCCATTCTACAGATAGTGATGTTTTGTGGGCTTCATCCCCACCACAGTTTTTACCTTCTAATAGGGGTTTTCTGCGTTACCAAATCTTATGTCATGTGTCAATACATTTCATGAATGTTTACATGCTAATTAGGTTTATGAATTAATATTACATGCATAAAGATAAAATAACGCATATGGTTGGTAATACAAGCACTTGATTGCTAAAGGATAAAGGTTAAGTGATAAAAATTTTAAGGGCACTAATTCACTCTTCCCCTCTCTGTACACACCATTCCATTATTTCCAACAATTGGTATTAGAGCTAGATCTTTTATTTGGAAAAGTTTTAATACTTGAGAGAAAAGATCATACAATGGAAAGGTACAAGTTAGACAAGAGTATTGGGAATCAGAAGCTAGAGATACATATCTTCTATGAGCAATACAAAGCAGCAAGAATCGAGATGAGAGAAATACTGGATGAAAGAAAGGTTATGGAAGCTCGTTGTAAGGAAACAGACTATCGTGAAGAAGAGATAACTGATGTATTTGAGTCATCAGGATCTACATATAGAAAAGCATTAGACATGTCTGAAGGAAGCATCACAAGTCTGAATGAAACCAATCGACATCTGATAGAGAAAGTAAAGATACTGCAAATCAGTCAAGAGACATAGATGGTAAGGATGATTGATGTTATGAACAATGATAGACAAGTTGAGCAATAAAGAAGACTAGCTATTGATGACAGGAGGAAGATCACTGAAAATCTACAAGAGAGAGAGTCATAAATACAAAGACTTAATGAACATCATCATGAGATCACAAATCAGATCATTCTTATGAGTCAGGAGGCAAACCGAGTGAATATAGAACTCGGAAGGTATTGGTGAGCTAAGAGAAGAAAATGAAAAACTGAAGCATGAAGTAAGAATTTAGCAACAGCACAATAATATGATTAAGAGAGTTGAAGAAAGTACAAAAAGAATGGATGATTTTCTGGATGGACAAAGAAGAGTCAAAAACAATACCGTTCTAGGGTATACCAAGCATGGAGAATCACCATACCAAGCTTATCAAAAAGATGTCTACGCAAATCCAAGAGCAAGAAAGTAGTCATGAAATTACTGTGGAAAACCAGGCCACACATTAAATGCTTATAGGATAAAAATAAAACGTATTCCTAAATCCTCATCTACATTCATAGGAAAATCTTATAGCTGTAACAAGAAAGGACATAAAGCATATGAATGTAAATATAAGGTGATACAACCAAAGAAGGAAACCAACATGGAAAAATACTGTCCTACTTGCAAAATGCATGGGCACACATCTCTTGAATGCAAGAAAAATAAAAGACAAGAATGGAAGCCAAAAGATCAAGAAAATGCTTATCAACCAAAAAGAGTCGGTAACTCATATATTTGGGAATACAATACATGGGAAAATTGCATAGCATGTGGTAGATTTGGTCACATAGCTGCAAAATGCATGAGAAAATTGGTAATAAGGTCCAGAAGCTAGACTAACCCTAGAATGGCATGCTTATATTGGCATAGGGTCGGTCATCTAAGCAAGGATTGCAGAGACTGAATGACAAAGACAAGCACTTTTCCCAATGGAAATACCATTGAAGACATCAGGAAGATGAGAAACCAAATGTGGAGGAAAGCTACACACTGATGATGTTGGACTAAGCAATGAAATAGGTGACACCTTATCCAATGGATCTGGTGTCATCACCACCCCCACCTAAGTAGAATAAGTAAGTATGGAACTACACTATACCAAGTTACAATTTTCATCGGTTCCATTATACATTGATGAAATGCTAAACTAGCATGATTAAAGATGCACTATGGTATTACTTGCTATGAAATTGTGAATACAATCTCGTCAGTCAATGCATACCAAAAATCATCAGTGTACATACAAAGTTAAGTTGTCAATACATACCAAAAATCATCTGTTTACATAAAAAGATAAGTTTCTAGTATAAATTGAGACTCATCAGTAATCATGTAAAATGACAATGTTATCTTCGCCATATATCAAGATCCGTCGGTAAACATCTGAAAGATCAAGTCATTTGTCACTTACCCCAAGCTGAAAGTTTGTGTGTCACCTAAGTGACTCCTTCTTTGACACCTAAAAATTAGGTGAAGCATTAATGATTCCACTTAGGGCACCGTCTATTAAAGGATGAATGAGACTTCATTTCATTCACCAACGATTTAGAGCGAAGAAGCAGAGTGAAGAAGAGCTCAGAGTGACTAGATTGCAGAAGTGTTTAACCAATAGATTCAAAACATTCAAACAGAATCATAGCAAATTTCAGAAGGTTAAGTAAGTAACATAACTGAGCTCACTATTTATTTTACGGGAAAATCCCTCAATTTTAGAAATCATGGCAACCACATCCCGTGTAACCAAGATCAAGAATGGCAAGGAGAAAAAGGTTAATCTGATCAAGAATGTCACTCGTGAAGAACCTAAATACAATTTCTGTCTAGGGGTTGCCTCACAACCTAACAACGTTGGTGTGTTCTCTGGAATTCCACCTAGGGTTTTACTGATTAAGGATGTCCGATCATACATACATTTCAATATAGCCGAGATAGGAAATCTTGAGGTTAAGAAAGCTTACAAGAAGCTCTGCATAGATGGAACCATCAAGGAGGAACATAAACACATTGAGTTCAAAGGGCTGACATGTGCCCTAATGTTCCTGAAGGAATTTAAGACCGAATGGATCAGTAGGGATGTGATACACATTGTGACTAGTTATCCTATAACTGAAAATACCAATGCACTTAAAAACCCATCTCATACTAAGATTGAGAAGATGACAGGTGAAGAATGGGATGGCAGAGGATTGAAAGTAAATTCCATCAAGAATCCAGAAATGAAATTTGGTGCTTGTGTGATGGGATAAAAAATATTCCAAGCCAGCAGGATGAACAGTATTGCATTCGGAGCAATAGACACTACACACAAGATTGTAAAGAAGGGATTGTAGTTGTATCTATCTGAGCTTCTACTGAAGTAGTTAGATGAGAACTTGAGGACAATCACAACTGCAAAGTCCAATTCATGTAAGTTTGGATCACTTCTAATGTGCATGTTTTTCTACTTTCAAGAATTCTTTCCATCTATCAGTAATGTCAACTGGGACACTACATGACTAGTGACAATTCAAATCAGTGAATTCATTAAGTCACTAGGTGACAAATTTACATCATTCATGGATGAATACTTCACTCAATTTAAGGACAAAATGTAGAAAAGGATGAGGATACCAGAACAACTAGTAGAAAAGTATAAGACTTAAATATATTTTATGGTGGACACCGATACCACATTTATCAAGTCAGTTGTACCGAGGAAAGCATGGTTAGCACCACTTGACTATGAGATAAACATAGATCAAGCCACCAATGTCATTGAATCATTGTTAAATGAACCATTGGAAAAGTCACAACCAAGGTTTTGAACCTATGAGGAAGTCAAGGAAAGAATAAAACCAGGCTTAGTTGTGAAGAAAATTGAGAGAAAGAAAGACAAAATGGTAAATACACCTAAGAATAAGTTGTCGGTAGACAATGAAGAGTCAAAGAAAAAGAATGACACCGAGGGAAAGTCACCCTTCGGTGAAGAATAAAAAATGAGCGACTCCAAATCTATAGAGTCTGATGCACCACCACCACCTGCAAAGAACCTAAGGACAACTACTGCATCGAGGAATAGAAGTCAAACAACTAAAGATTAAATCTCATCACCGGTAAAGAAAGGAGAGATTAAATCCGAACAAAGGAAGATATAGAAGATACTGAACAAGATGAACAACCTATAAAGAACAAAATTCCTACTACAATTGATGAGGTATGTGCATCAATCATCAAGGGAGGTTCAATAACTAACCCTAAGATTAGAAAATGGCTAACTCTGGATCCCGAGGATCAGAATAAGATAGAGGAGGAAATCATCACAACAATTTCCATATTCAAATATATACCAATATAGTTTGAAGGTAAAATTCCACAAGAACTTCTAGATAGACTATAATCAAGGTGGACATTTTCATTAAATTTTGAGAAATAGATAAGGGAAAGAGCACTAGTTCTGTTATTCCACCCGAATCCAAAATGGAAAAAATTGAAGAAATGTTGAAGTTACATTAACAGATGTTCTCACCAAAATTGAGAGCCTACAAATTGCTATAGGGTAACATAATTGAGCTTGACAAAGTAAGTGAGGATGCATGGAGAAAAATACTCAATGTAACTAAGGAGGATACAAGCCCTAAGAGTGTATTGGCACTCACCGACAAGCCTCACAATGAAGAAATAGAGGCTATACTAAGCCTAGAGCACATTCTGATAAATGAAACTGGGGATGTCAATTCAAATGAATTAAATATAGAAGCAAGAAAGGCAATGGATGACATTCCTCAAATTCTACAATCATTAGGGGATACTGCAGATGATACAATCACAAATACAAATATCATAGATATCACTGAAGATGATCCTGCAGATAAGGTAAAGGTAGATGAAGATGTTACTGTTACCTCTGACCAGCCCAAGGAACATGACACAATAGAGGATGTTGCAAAGGTGAAGATACTAAGCCAAATTCCACTATTGATACAAGCTATCAATATCATCTCAAAAAAGGAGAAGTCACCTATTCTGTTGCAAGCATACCCGAGGATAAGGGTGAAGAGGAACATAAAAACACAAATGATGAGAAAAATATAACAAATGGAGAACTGAAAGAAAACAATGGAGAGAAAATAGATAAAGGTGAAGAAGAGAATCAAAGTGATACCACTCCTAAGGATACCGAAGGAGATGTTGTAGATAAAGCTAAGGTTGATGTGGAGACGTCCACTCCCAACTGACAGGTAGAGACTGAGCAGTAGGATAAAGGTACATACTCCAAAGCCTTCACCAAGCACATCAGACTAAGAAAAGGAACTTTCTATGGTACTGTAAATAGGTCCCTCCACAACGTTATCCAAGAAGAAGAAGAAAAAAAATAAGAATCCAGTTACATTGGATGAGATTATTGAGATACCAGCCTGTGATCTAAGGATATTGGATCCAGAGGAACTTACAAAGTATGCTGAACTTTGTAAATGAAAAGCTATCCAAGATAAGCTTAAGGAGAAAAAGGGCACTCAGGTACTAGAGACAACAAAGGAGATACTTTAGTAGGTTGTACCTGATACAGACATTGATCAAAATGATTCAATCATTGATCAATTCACCATTCTTACCAAAGCCATTACATCACAAAATTTGGATGCAGAGAAGGCCATAGAAGAATGTGCAGAACAAAAGTGCCAGTACAAATTGACAGATAAAATCAGCCAAGAAGTGGCTGAGAACAAGGTAAAGTTGTCTAAACTAGTAAATGAATTAGAACCAATCATTTTAGAAGCTATAGCCTTAATTCAGAAGTTAAGAACATTAGATCACTTCACTAAGGAAAATAGTGAAAAGATTGCAAAGATAGATGCAGATCTTACTGCTAGTGCACAAGGTCTCTCAACCACTGAAAATACAATCAAGTTGCATTATGAAAAGGTAATGGAAGAAAATAAGTTGAGACTTATAATTCAAGAGGAAGAATCAAAGTTTCAAGATGAGGTAACTAAGCTACAAGCTCTACTCCTACCAAATCTTACACTACTGCAACATCATATGACATTGACAAGACAATTAATTACCACCCCAGAGATGTTTCTCACCGAAAAAATCTATGACATGCATGAAAGAATTGCATTGGAGCACATGTATCTATAAAACCTTTAGGATAAATGGGAGAAAATTATGGAAGACATGAAGAACTCCCATTCCCACATTTTTGACAAGTTGTAAGTAATTACACATTTTCCCTTATTATCAAAAAAGGGGGAAAATGATATGATAAAGGGGGAAGTAATATGTGTCAAAGAGGGAATTGATAAGGTGAAAACGGGAAATAGTATAAATTCAAAGTGTATATACATATACTATACCATATCATACACATAGCGGGATTCAAAATGACAAGGTGAACACATGGTGTACATACTAAGCATTTTATTTTTTGCACATATCAGTTTTTGATACTAATGTCAAAGGGGGAGATTGATGACACATTTTCCCATTAGTATCCAAAGGAAAATAGTTTTGAACCATTGGTAACACCAACACTAAAAGACAGGTTTAGTGCAACCTGATAGACAACTTCACAAGGGAACCCGACAACAAATATTATAGTGTAACCCGATAGGACAGGTTACAATGTAAATCGATGACACAATTTACAAGAGCAACTCGAAAATGTTGAAGTGGATCCCAAAAGAGTAAATCAATAGAGTAACCTGACAGAAGAACTCGACAGAGCAGACAATAGAGAAACCTGAAAGACAGTTCACGGAGGAACCCGGCAGGCAGACTATAGAGTAACCCGAGCACCAGTCTACCGAGAGATAATTATAATCTCGATAAATATGGATCTGACTTACACGTCAGATAAAACACTTGTGTTTTATGTTTGGATTTTTTATTTTATTTAAATCAATTTCTTGAGGGACAAGTAAAGTAATTGTAATTGTTTTAATCAATCCAACTGATTAGAAACATACAAACTAGGAGATCAAGGTCAAGTTGTAAAACTTTGATTATAGAGTTATCATTATTATGTGTGAAACTCATTTAGGTAAAACTCATTGTATAAATAGATGTGTAATCAATCAGAATAGAGTGATGTGATGATTATTGTAGCCGAGGAGCACATCTATGGATCAGAATAATATTTTTATGCAGAAGAACATCAAAAGATGAAAACGGTTATCAAGAACCAAATTCAAGGCTACCAAGCAAAACAAAGTTATTGACAATCACTATAGGTGATACATATACATGTAAAATTTAATGGATCAGAAATTCTAGATTCCATATACTCAGGTCAATGAATATTTTTTACTATATTCTAACAAGTGTATCAAATAGAATAAATCCTTTGAGAAGGTGGATTTAGCAATCCTTTTGTAAACCTCTTAACCAAGTGCACACTAAACAGTGTTACTAAAGCTCTTAATAGAGTATACCTTAACCAGTATCTACATGTTACTCCTAAAAGGGTGAGATCATCAGAAGTGATCAAACTTGTAAGCCTTAACTGACCCCTTCCATTCTGTAGATAGTAAATTTTTGTGGGTTTCATCCCCACCGTAGTTTTTACATTCTAACAGGGGTTTTCTATGTTACCAAATCTTGTATCATGTGTCAATACATTTCATGAATGTTTCTATGAATGTTTGCATGCTAATTAGGTTTATGAATTGATATTACATGCATAAATATAGAATAGCACATATGGTTGGTAATACAAGCACTTGATTACTAAAGGATAAAGGTTAAGCGATAAAAATTTTAAGGGTACTGATTCACCCCTCCCCTCTTAGTACACACCATTCCATTATTTCCAACATATCCTTGATAAATCATCTTTTATAATTTTAGGATTAGTAGCCTTGGGAGGTGAGGACTTCTTAGGTTCATTTCCCATTAAAACCTTATCAAGTTCCTTTTGTGTTTCCTCAATAACTTCATCATACTTTCTCCCCATTATCTTCACCAATATTGACTTGGTTCTCAACAAAGGTTTCAAAGCTTTTAATATCTTTTCCATTTCCTTGATAGAAACAATAGGTAACATATCTTCAAATTCTTTTATTCTAATTTCTTCATCTTCTATTTGTTCTAATTTTTTCCTTATTTCTAATTTTTCATAAAGTTCCCCTGGTATACTGCCTTCAATTTCTAACAAGTTCTTAAAAGCAAGCAAGTCATTTATGACCATGTCCTCAATCAAAATTTGATCAGATGCATCATACCTCTCATAGTATCTAATCAATGAGACCACATTTCCCTTATCAATTATCCTCTTCATTAGTAGATTTATGTTAGGCTTCCAGATTTCTTTTATATCTGGGTTCTTATCTTCAACTTTCTTCTCTTCTCCCTTCTTTTCAAATTCTATCCTCTGTCTCTTAGGCAAAGAGTCCTTTTTGGTGGATCTTTTGTTCCTTCTATTCAATTCCATTAGTTTCTCTTCATGTGGTGTTCTCTTTGGTTGTGTAGGTGTGGTTTCTGGTAAAATAGTCATAGAAGGAGGTGGATTAATAACCTTCTCAACTTCTGGAGGTGGAAGGGTTGCAAGAGCAGTGCTCACTAATCCAGAAGTACTATTGTCATCTTCTTTCTTACCTCTTTCATCTCCTTGTTTATACCAGCCTTGGATGCTAGATCATCTACCACATTTTCTAATTTTCTCTTCCTTGCAACTTGAGTCTGTTCTTCTCTTATCTTCGCAGACTTATCTTCATAGGTGCCTTGTCTTTCTTTGGATGAATCATTTTTTGAGGATAGAATATGTTCTACTTTCATGATCAAGACCTCATAATTGACTTCATATCCCAAAGGATAACACCACTTCATCCTAGGTTTTACTTCCTCAAAGAAAACATAATTAGTTTCAACCATGAAATAGATTGTTTCCTTATATTTTTCTACCAATGCCTCAGGGATCCTCATTCTTTCCTTCATTTATCTTTGCAGGATTATGATCATCCCAAATAATCCACCATCAACCCATGTACTATTTTATCTGCTATAGCTATGTGTGATCTGAATTCTAGTGGGTTCGTTGTCCTTCTAAGCTCTAGCATGCATACCAGGAAAAATATGTACAATATGAATATACATGTGTATCAATAGAGACCCAAATATGAATGCCTTTGACTTATCCTTCTTGATTTGCTTCACATTCTCAAAAAATTGATATGCAAGTATTTTGAAAAGGTTATACTTAACATTTTCTTTCACCATTCTATATGTCATCATAATCACTCCTACGGATATTGAGTTAGGTCAGCTTTTGTAATGTAGTTTATATCCAAAAATCATTGAAATCAATCTAACATCTTGCTAAAATATGTCATTAATGGTCATCTCTCTCTTATCTCATCATGAATGTGTTAGGGTATCCACATATTTCTTTATGTTCTTCTCCGTGATAGGGATAACACAAGAGTTATCCAAACCTGTTATAGCATGAAATAATTCACTACATATCTTCATTGGTTGATCTCCAAGCCAAATGAACTGGTCATGAACGATTCTTAGAATGATCTTAATCCATTCATCTTTGTCAAATCATAGAGTTCACTCATTTGAATTATACTAAGGTTCTCAAGATGTGTGAACTCGGCTTTCATATTACCATCTGATCCAATCATGTCCTTCATATCTTTATAGATCTCACAGTCTCCCACAGACTCATACTTATAGTGAATGTAAGCCCTAATGTCTTCGACATATAGAACGATGTAGGGTGTTTGTGAAAATGCAACTTTGGGATCATCTTCAATTTATTTCAATGGATTTTTCTTGAATTTGTACCTAGGCCTTTCAACGACATCAAAAATCAATGGAGTATCCATAACCAAAGCTTTCCAAATGATCTAAATACCTTTTATCTGTCGATTTTATAAATTTCTGCTTCGATCAAACTCTCAAAAACCTTTCTTCTTTGCTTCTCTCAGCTCAAATCCATGTTCTCATTAGGCTCTATTCTTTGAATGATGTTTAGAAAATTTATTTTGATTGACCTTATACTTTTCTTTGTAAAGAAGTGATACAGTTCCCAATAAACTCATCTCTGCACATAATCCAATCAATTAACAATTTGGCGATCATAGTATATAAATTGCAAAGCTATGTGATCATAGATATAGGATCCATAATATCTCCATATACTCTCCCTAAGCTCACAAGAGATTACTCCTCAAAATTAGGGGCTAGAGAAATTTCTGATGTTTCTTTCCAATGCTCCCCCTAAGCCCAAGCTTGGCCATCTAGGTTGATGTGGCCATGTTTGCATTAGGAAAAGAATCATTAAAATTTACTAACTCTCCATGAACCATTTCCTCACTTGATTCCTTTACCTTCCATACCTTACCAGTGTTTACATCTTATGTTTTCTTGAAATGACTGTTAAATTCTTCTGCAATACTCTTAACATCACTAGTACTCTTCTTTGTATCAATAGGTGGAGGAACACTTTTGTTCTCAGTTCTGTTGTACCTACAAAACCTCAATATGTGTCCTGGATTGTGGCATTTGTAGCATGTAAGAGGTGATATATTCTGACTAACCTACAACTTAAAATACTTTGCGATGTGCCCAAAGTTATTGCATTTGTAACATGTGATCTTAGTTGTTATTCTCCCTATTGTAATCTTTCTTGATTCTTGATTGATTAGGCTTCATGCATTCTTCCTTTTCATGTCCATATGCAGAACAATTATAACAGTATCTAGTAAAGGGCTAGTAAGGAGATTTACCTCTATAGTCTCGCTTTATATGTCCAATCGTGTTGCATCCAAAGAATCTACCTCTGAAAGGTCTGATATATTCTTTAGGTTCTTCAAGAGTAGGTCTTTCTCCATCAGTCTTCACTTTATTCTTTTCTTTCAGAGTCTTTGAACATTCATCTTCATTGAAGCCAACCCCATTCATGTCTCCTTTAGGTTTTTGTCGATTTCTCTACTCATCAATCTTATCACTATTCATATGAATTTTTTCAATATGTTTCTTGGCCTCAACAAGTTCTCCCTTAATGATCTGATTATATTTCTCTAATTCTAGATATTTGTTCTTGTAGTGATCAAGTTCAGTCTACATTTATCTCATCTGAATATTTGCATCTTTTAAGGTTTCTTCAACTTTGTTTCTATCATCCTTTTCCTATTCAATCTCTTCATCCATATGAAGGTAAGTAGTTTCATGATCAAGATTCAAAGCATCTTTCTCTTGTTCAAGTTGTTTTATATGATCTTAAGTATCACTATCTGAATCCTCTTTTATCTTATTCATAAGATCTTGTCTCTGACTCCTGTATATTTCAAGTTGTTCCTTCAGTTTCTTGATGAAACCTTATGATCTTCTCAATTTTAATTTCAAGTCACCATTCTCTGCTTTAGCCTTACCAAGGTCTTCAAGTGATGCTTCAAAGTTTCCTTCCAAAAAATTTTAGAATCCATTTTGATCTCCCTTATGTTGTCAGAATTTTTCTCCAAGGGCCAATATCTCTGATACCAATTGTTAGGATTAAGTAATACTTAGAGGGGGGTGAGTTAGTATTACAACACTTTGAACATAAACTTAATAAATACCAACTTAACCAGATAATTGTTGAAATGAAAATAAAATAAACATACAACTCATAACACCATGAATTTGTTGTCGAAGAAACCCTAGCCAAGGGAAAACCCTAGTGGGGATGGTACCCACAAATAAGTACTAAAATTATTGTCCCTATTAGGAGACATAGCCCTATTAGGAGCTGATTATTACTTTAGTATGTTTCCTTGTTAGAGGAATACAAAACCTTGTTAAAGGTATATTGAGCTCACTTCTCAAACAATCAAAATTATGATTCCGTTATAATGATTTATCAGAAATGAACAATACAATCCTTTTCTATGCTTAGGTAGTTCCAGTTGTAGCTTGCATCACCATCTATCTCATTCTGACATCATAATACATTCATCTATTTGCATCCATACATTCCATCATATATCATACATATCCATACTTCACTTCTCAAAAAGATCTTCCTATATATACATCATTATATGTCCAGTCGGCTTCCAATACATCACAAAATAAAGTTAACACTTAAACAAAAAGTAAATACCAAGTAGACGATTATACACTATCAAAACATAGGTAATCCTCAATCCAAATCCAACATAGCACATTTGGAATCTACATTATACTCCCTTAATCATCACAACCATTCATCTATCATGTATCATTGTTACTTTGTCTTCGCATGTCTTCAACATACTATAAATTATTGCGATCAACACCAAATTACAAGCGATGTTAACTGAAAGTCATATACATCCCAAAATAGCTTCTCCTAAGCTCGCATGTCTTCATTCACCATATACTGTATTTGATGACCAAAACTGTACTTCTATACTTTGTAATTCTACTTTCTGGACTTAGTCATTTTGCAAGCTATAACTCAAAAACTGTGTTTTATACCAAGCGATCATCTATACCAGATGTGTTTCCATAAATGAAAACCCTAAAGTGTTCTAGAATACTCCTAAATGAAGTACTTTCCAACATGTTGTGGATGAGTTATCCTATGTATGACAATACTTAGATGGATGCAAAAATATATGATACAATACTTTTATTAATGCTCTTAGTGATGCTTATGGAATGGTATACAATGGAACTAGATGAGAAAATGCATTTATTTTTGTTATTTTCTATGCATAGATACCTTTAATGAAATGCACCTTAATGGTGAAAAATGCTTAATGATTTAAAATAAATTTAGGAAAATAATAGATAATAAATATGGATTAATGATATGTAATGTTTTTTATTAAATTTCAACATACTCAATCTAAAAGATAACTTTTCTTTTTTTATTATATCAACCCTTTGAAACCTCTTTCCCTAGTGCAAGGAAATCCTTTATGCAAAACTACTCCTAAAATGAATGCAACTAACTATGATTATTACAAATAATGCATGGATTATTTTTTCATCATCGATCTTTTTGGTACTTCTAGCACATACAACCATCTCTAGTGAGTTTAACAAACCATGATTATATGAATACTGCTATCCTTAGATTTAAACCATGAAGCCGATACAACTCTCATTGGTTTGACCATGGGAGTATGAATACTGCTTTCTTCAGATTCAATGTTGCAAGTGGATGTTGGCATTAAGATATGGAAGAGCTAAATGGCCAAGGTATCTTTTTGTATAAATAGACAGAGATTAAATCCCTTCCATATGAAAAATGTCCTCAATGACTCTTTGATGGTCATGTCCTTAGACAAAGTTGCATACTTCAAAGAATCAATCTTAAAATAGTCGCACATCAATTAAGAAAAGATTTCATGCTTTCATCATTGATAATCTAGTCGAAACATCATGGATTAAGTAAAAAGACATGCCTCAAGAAAACTCAATACCTCATCAAAACCTTAGTGCTATTATTGTATCCATATTTCAAATAGAACTTCATCCATTTCAATCTTTTGGGTTTTTTTTATTTTTAATCCTGATAATAATAAGTCAATGAAGGTCAAGGATTACATCATGTCAAGATTGGATGGTAATTGAACAATGATGTAAATCAAAGGTTCAAGTTTCTATTTCGTGTGGTTTGATGCCTTGATTTGTGTGAATTGGTGTTTTCTTTGATAAAATTTTCTGATTTTGGATTAATGCCCCCAATTGAAAAGAAATGTGTTGGGCTTGGGCAAAATTTCAAAATATGACAAAAGCTCGGCATATGAAAGATGAAGCTTATATAATTTATTATGACTATGTACAAATGACATATGCAAGGATATGTACAATAATAGCGGAAAGATGCAGATAGATCATGAAAGTAGGCAAAACCTAAGGGTTAAATTGCGCCTGTTTACCAGGTTTTCATCACTTGATTTTATTGCTCTTTTTATCTTTCTTTGCATTTTTTGATACTAAGGTGCCTATTGCTAGGTTTTCACCAAGGCACTTTTTATCTTTTTCAATTTTTTTGATTTTTATTTATTTATTATGAAGGCACATATTTGTCGGGTTTTCACCAAGATAACTATTTTGGATCCATATTTGAATTTTTTTTCTTTCTTCATGCTCAATTTTCTACTTTTTTCTCTTTTCCAAGACTATTCCACTTTTTTTGAATTTCTTCATGATCTGTTTTCACTATTTTGCATTATTTCAAGATCTGTTTTCACTATTTTTGGATTATTTTAGGATCTCTTTTCACTGTCCAAAGATTAATGCTTTCTCTCATCTGATACTCTCTCATATGATAGTATTTCATCCTATACACTTGCATCTGACTCTTAGGTATAGAACCTCTTCAAGTGGGTATTATTAATGGGTTCTTGAAACTCATCCCATCATAGTCAGCTAACTTGTATGTTGTTGTGCCAAAAAAAGAAGTGATAATGAATCGTCCCAACCAGTTTTCTTCCCACTTTACTTTCTTCTCTCTTTCCACTTGGTTCTTAGGATTTTATCTCAACACTAAATCCCCAACTTAAAATTATCTAGGTTTTATCTTCTTCTTGTAATTCCTTGACATTCTATTTTGATATAACTTGAGATGTTCATATTCTTGAGTTTGGTGTTCTTCTAGTAACTCAAGTTGTTGAAGCCTAGCAACCCTATAATCTTCATCTATTATCAAACAATGTAAGGAGACTCTCAAGGATGGAATCTCAACCTCTAAAGGTAATACAAATTATGCTCCATAAACCAATGAAAATGGTGTTTCCCTTTTTGGTGTCCTTATGCTTGTTCTATAGGCGCATATTGTCAGATTCAGCTGTACATGTCAATTTCTACCTGAATTATCAACTATCCTTTTCAAAATTGTGAGAATGTTCTTGTTTGTTTCCTATGCTTGACCATTCCCTTAAGGATAATAAATGGAAGAATAATGATGTATAATATGGAACTTTCCACATAGGTCATTCACATCCTTGTTTTTGAATTATTTTCCATTATTCATTATTATACCATGAGCAATGTCATATCTACAAATGATGTGATTTAGGGTAAACATTGATATTTATTTATTGATAATCCTTAAAGGATCAGATGTTGTCATTAGTATTCAAGCAGACAGTTTTGGTTTGTCAGCATTCACTAAGCGCAACATTCACCGAGAACAGTGGTCATCGACATGTTTTGATCACTGAGCACAGAATAACAGTTGAGCAGTATATCAACCAAAACAAAGATATAACCAAGCACCAGTCTACAAAGACACAACCAAGACAGAGACATCACCAAACACCAATCTAACCGAGAGACAGTTTTAACACCGAGAAAAGAGGATCTGAGCAACACGTCAGCCAAAGCACTTTAGTCTTTAAATTATCTTTTTGCTTATCTAGACAACCATTTTTTTGTGGATCAAGAACAGCAACAATTGTGGATTTAATTAGTTTAACTAATTGTATTCATGCAAACTAGGATATCAAGGTCAAGTTGTAAACCTTTGATCATTAGTTATCAAGAAAAACATGAAACCTAATTAGGTCATAATCTTGTATAAATAGATGTAGTAATCAATAAAGAAGATGATTATTGTAGCCGTACAAGGACATATATGGACCAGACAGAGGTTTTCATGCAAAAGAATAGATAAATCAGAATTCAGTTAGTAAGAACTAGATTCAAGGCTACCGAGCATAACAGAGGTATTATCCATCACAATAGGTGATATACAATTTTGTGAACTTAATGGATCTGTAATTAGAAATTCAAGATTGCAAGCTATCATATCATAAATATTTTGTTCTACTCTCTAACAATCGTAGCAAATAGAATAAATCCTTCAAGAAGGTGGACTTAACAGTATTATTGTAAATCTCTTAACCAAGTGAATCTCCTAATTTGGCACCTTCCATTCTACAGATAGTGAAGCTTTGTGGGTTTCATCCCCACTGTAATTTTTACCTTCTAACAGGGGTTTTCTTCATTATCAATTCTTTTATCATGTGTAAATGAGTTTCATGAATGTTTCTATGTTAGTTTACATGCAGTTACATTTATGTTATGATATTACGTGCATGAGGTAATAAAGAAACAATGGTCACTAATGCAAGCTATGATTACTAAGGTTAATTGGTAAAAAAATTTAAGGGTACTGATTCACCCCTCCCCTCTCAGTATTAAAACGATGAACTCTGCTTCTGCATTCCTACATTTTGCATAGGGTTACATTAAAATGATG
>MU228071.1:2892174-2905780 GCA_018584345.1 Thuja plicata
AAAGAGACCCTGAATGAAATGGAAGGCATACTAAACGTTTAAATGAAAGACATACTAAACATAATTGTTCACACATAACAAACCACAAAAAACATGATGGAGTAGCACAGAAACATATTTCATCATTTTAATGTAACCCTATATGGAAACGGTTATCATTAACCAAAGAAATTAAACCCTATACGACCTATATGAAAGGGGTAATCATTTCAATAAGATCGAAAACTTATGAGAAAATGTGGAGAAAAGTAGGCAAAATACAGAAATGTAGAAGCAAAGTTCATCATTTTTATGGAACACTATATGGATACGTATAACCATTCACAATAAAAATCAAACATTTTAATATAATTGTCGGCATTTGAAGCAATGATGACCAAAAAAACCACATAAGGCATGATGGAATAATGCAGAAGCAGATTCATCATTTTAATGTAACCCTATGCAAAATGTCGGAACGTTGAAGTAGAGTTCATCATTTATATGGAACACTATGTGGATACGAATAATCATTCACAACAAAAATCAAACCCTCTACCACATATATGAAATAGTAAACACTGTAATATAATGGTTGACATTTGAAGCAACGAGGACAAAACAAACCACATAAAGCATGAAGGAATAACGCATAAATAGAATTCATCATTTTAATGTAACCCTTTGCAAAATGCACGAATGTTGAAGCAGAGTTCATCATTTTAATGGAACACTATGTGGATACGGATAATCATTCACAACAAAAATCAAATCCTCTACCACATATATGACATAGTAAACATTTTAATATAATGGTCGACATTTGAAGCAATGAGGACAAAACAAACCACATAAATCATGAAAGAATAACACAAAAACATAAATCATCATTTTAATGTAACCCTTTGCAAAATGCACGAATGTTAAAGCAGAGTTCATCATTTTAATGGAAGCATATATGGCTACAGATAATCATTCACCACATTAAGCATGATGGAGTAACGCAGAAGCAGATTCCATCATTGTAATGTAACCCTTCACTCACACGGATAATCAATCAACAGAAAAAAGAGACATTCAGACAATCATTTGCAGAAACCGTAGCTGTGCATACAAGAAAGGAAGCATGATTGAAGCCGAAGACGTTACCTACAAAGTCGACGACGCTGGTTGCAGAGTGGTGCGGACCAAAAACCGTGGTGGGAGGAATGAAAAATGATGAAATTGGGTGAAAAAGAATGTTTTTAGCGCACGACATTTAACGTGTACATGGCCGACGGTGAACCACGTGTAGCAGAAGGGAGTTTTTGTGCCCCCACTTTCCTAACGTCAAAAAAGAACACATGCACTGATCGAACAACCTAAACACTTTTTAGGCATTTTTTATATTTTATATTGGGGTTTTTTTAAGTTATTATTGACTGTTTTATGAACTTCTAATGGGGATGAATGCATCTACTATCGGTCGACACCTTTTTTTGACCCTTTTTAGACGCATGTGCACATAACAGCTTCTGTGGAGTGAACCGTTATTGGTAAGAAGCCCAAACCTTAGCTTCAAGCAGTTAAGACACATACAAAACAACCCAAAAAAAAATGGCAAAATTCGACATCGTTTGGTACCTCAATTAAGTGCACAAAGTTAGCTATAACCGCTAGTGGTCCCTTTCCCCTAAGAGAATTATTAAAATAATATGAAAACAAACAAAATTAACAAAATTTGTAAAAATCATAACTGTCCGTTTTTAACTCGGCATGCTGGTATGCACCACTTGCTATGTATGGCATGTCATGTATTTTGATATAACATAGCATGTTTTTTAGTCTACCCTGTCCCTTTAGACGGCTCGCCATCATATTATCCATAGAGGCCAGGCCCATTTATCATTTATTCATTTATTATATCTACGCTCTTATCTTGATATCCGCTACTTTTAAGCCCCCACGCTATCCAAACTGTCTGTACCGCCTACTTTTTCTTTTATCCGTATTTTGCATTGGAATTAATTCTGCGGTACAAGGTCAAAAAGAGAGAGAGTGCTATAAATTGAAGAATTGTACTGAAAAATAAATTGATGTGACCGTGGTTTTTATCTTACCGTGGTATTGACAATTACGATTCCTTACTATTTTTTGTGTACGGTAAAGAGTTTGTGGCAACTACCAAAAACAATGTGGATTCTTCCATATTTAAGTTCAGTAAAATTTTGAATGCAGCAGACATTTATTAAAAGGAGCTCTTGAAAATGAGAATGATTTTAATATTGTTTTATAATTTGATATGTTCAAAAATATTGTTTTATATAGATATACATAGAAATAATTTTATGAAGTTGAATAATCAATTTGGAGAGTGTAGGAGTTGGGATTACCTTCAAATTGTTATTGGATTAGATATCTTTTAATTCCTAGTGACATATTGAAAGAGATTGATGATTTGTATTGTTATGATTAAGTCTCTGATTCTCACAAGTTGCTAAATGATTCAAGAATAAGATGTTTACCTATTAACAAAATAGATAAATAAATAAATTTACAAAATTCAAGATATTATTTGTTAATGTCTAATTTTGCAAAATTAGTCAAAATTATTATTTTATCAAATAAATTTTTATAATATAAGTATGTTGACAAACATCATTTACAAGAGAAGAAACATCTAATATAGTGATTGTAAAAGAAAAGTGAAATAAAACAATTGGAAACTCAACATTTATTTTTTAAACATAGAGATATCAAAAGTTTAAATATATAATAAAGAGACAAGTGAAACTATTAAAAAGTAGCATATAAAAATATAATGTTTATTGCACTTTTCAAAGTAGAAACAAAACAAAAGAATAATAAAAACAATGAATGATGGCTTATTCAAAAGTATTTTTTATTTTTCATTAATAAGTCCTACACTATTATTTTTTTGTGAATGGTGGATCAAAGTCTTTAGTTAACAAAAGTAAAATAAAAAATTACACCCAAAAGTAAAACAAATGCATATTACCAAATAATCTTCAAATAAAAAATAAAGTAAATATTATGGATTAAATAAGATAATTCTTAAATAAAAATAAAAATTTATGTGTTCATGTATGTAAGTAGAAAACAAAATAATAGTAAAATAATATAAAATATATATTTAAGCAAATGGAATAGCTTAAGACTAATATCTTTTTGAGACCTTTTTCTTATAGAATGGATATATTTAAGATAACTTTAGTGTTCTATAGGCTATTTTAAAAAGTGGATGGAATGGTACCACGTTAAAGTTGGATAGGGTCAAACTTAAAAGAAAACTTTAAAATATCAAGCAATCCAAACAAAGTTGATGTTTAACAAATAGTCTAAAAATGAAACAACAAAGTTTCAAGTTCTTAGCATAAATAGAAAGGAAGAGATGTGCAAAGTAACAAGAGTCATAAAGTTAAAGGTGAGTGAAGGGTCTCTATCATCAGGTTTGGATCTTCCATTTGGCAACCATCTATTTGATTATATGTTCATTATTTCGTTCTTCTTGTCAAGAAGTTGATTATTAGAAATATCACCCTAAAGTGAAATGGCCAAAGTCAACTATGATTTATTCTTACTGACAAAATTAGCCCAACTGTGTCATTAAGAAGACAACAAAGAAAAGAAATGACTAATATCTAAGGAGGCAAGGGGCAAACCCCAACTAATTATCTTTAAACTCAAATAATACCAAAATAATTAACTATGGTCATATTATTGTTTCCAAGATAAATTTTGATCATGAAATAGTAAAGAAAGAAGAACCCATGCCACCATACACAAAAACATTACCCCAATAATTATGCACGATTTAAAGAAAAACAATCTTTAAACCCTAACGCTGATGTTCTCTTCAAATTAATACCCATAAAAACAATGTCCAACACTTAGAAATGGTTTTGAGTGGTCTATAATCTCTAACATCTGAACTATCATGATACCTTGGTTCACTTGATGTGGGGGGCTACCCTGGTACACCTGATATTGTGGGACACCCCTACTACCCTGGTTCAATAACAGTCAGTAGATTTCCACAATCTATGAGTTAATCTTAATGCAACTTCTAGATTTGATTGTGTAAACAAAGGTGACATTTAACAAATAGGAAACAACAAAGTTTCAAGCTCTTAGCATAAATAGAAAAGAAGAGATGAGAAAAGTAACACGAGTTATAAAGTTATTTAGGTGAGTGAAGGGCCTCTATTATTAGGTTTGGATATTCCATTTGACAACCACATCTTTGATTATATGTTCATTATTATGTTCTTCGTGTCTAGAAGTTGATTATTAGAAACATCACCCTAAAGTGAAATGACCACAGTCAACTATGATTTTTTTCTTACCGACAAAAATGGTCCCAATTGTGTCATTGAGAAGACAATGAAGAAAGGCAACGACTAATATGTAAAGGGGCAAGGGCCATAGCCCAACTAATTATCTTAACTCAAAGAATGTCACCAAAATATTTAAGTGTAATCATATTTTTGTTTCTAAGATAAATTCCAATCATGAAATAGTAAAGAAAGAAGAACCCATGCCACCATACACAAAACATTATCCCAACAATCATACAATATTTAAAGAAAAACAATCTTTAAATCCTAACGTTAATGTTCTCTTCAAATTAATACCCACAAAAACAATGTCCAACATTTGAAATGGTTTTGAGTGGTCTATTTAATCTCAAACATCTAAACTACCCTGATATCAACCTTGGTTCATCTGATGTGGGGGGCTACCCTGGTACATCTAATATGTTGGGACACCCCCACTACCCTAGTTCAATAAGAGTCAGTGGATTTCCATAATCCATGAGTTAATCTTAATGTATCTTCTAGATTTGATTGCATAATTATTTTTTTCCTTATGCTCTCTATCATCCCGACAATGAATCACGAAGTTTGATGCAAAAAACAGTTAACACAATCAAATTCAAAAATTACATTAAAATTACTCTAGTTCACTTGAGATAGTAGGTTACCCTAGGACCCACCACACTAAGTGAACATTATTACATTGTTAGATTCTAGAAAAAAGAGGGGGCTCCTTCCATATGCTTGACAAAATGTCTCACCATGGTATTTGACTTGAGAGTTACCCCTCACTAGGCATGTAACGTTTAGATGGAGACGCCCATTTTGTTTTGTTTTTTCTTGGTGGGACGTCAATACTTTGAAAATGACTCCCTTTACTTGGAGGGATCGCCAATAATGCATGGTTATGGGAAATTTAGTGTACGCTAGCCACTATAATATCAACTTCGCGTCCTTGTCATGGGTTACGTGAACCGCTAAAACAAACCCCAACTTCCCCATTCTGCTTTGACATCCTACTTATAGAGTAGGTTTGAGTAGATAACATAAGTTAAACAACATATCTTTAGCCTTACTATAAGGTCCCCCTTTGCGTCTACAATATTAATACTCATATTATTTCCGATAAGCATTGCAAAAAGTGTATTAAATATTTTTCTTTGTTATCCGTACACCTTATTCAAATGGAGTTAATGGGGGTTGGGAGTTTTACACCTACTTTGAGTATTAGTGGGCATAAACTGATGTAAGCTCATGGTTTCAAATAATTTAAACCTAATCTCCGTAGCAATTATTCTTGTAATTTGGATTATATAGTAGGGCCCGATCAGTATTTTAAGATAGGATTATAGTCCTTATTGTTATTGGTTACTTCTAGGACAATTATTCTAGTTTTTTATATGGAGATTTACAATTTGTATTGGTACTTGCATTATAGACATTATATTTTGATTTGTTATTATATATTTTATATATTTGTTTAGTATGTATTTGAAAACTTATATATGGATATAAGAACTTGATTGTTCTAGAAAAGTTGAAAGGATTTCTTTGTTAGGATTTCTTTGTGTAAGAACGGGGCACAAAAAGCACTAAATCCCCTAAAAAACTTAGTCCACCTAAACTTAGCTTTCAACCCACCTTTTATGGTATCTAAGAACGGGGCACAAATAGCACTAAAACCCCTAATAAACTTCCTATAAAATTGGGAAAGCCCATGAAAACTTCTTACCTCAGTACTAGATGTAGGAGTATACCAATTGAGGATAGCCTCCACTTTTCTAGGATCCATCTTCAATATTTCTTGTGAGACCAAAAATCCAAGATACATCAATTCTTGCTTCAAGAAATCACACTTCTCCAAGTTGATTGCTAACTTCTCTTCATGTAACTTCCTCAGCACAATCTCCAAATGCTCAAGGTGTTCTGCTTTTGTTTTACTAAATATGAGGATGTCATCAAGATAAAACACCACAAAGCTTCCAATGTAGTCCTTTAACACTCCATTCATCAATCTCATGAATGTGCTTGGGGCATTGCTAAGCCCAAATGGCATGACAAGCCACTCATACAGACCTTCTGTAATTTTGAAGGTTGTTTTCCACTCATCCCCTTCCTTAACCCAGATTTGGTGGTATCCACCTTTTAGATCCAACTTTGTGAAGTATTTATCCCCTCCAAGACAGCCCATTAGGTCCTCAATCCTAGGGATTGGAAACCTATATCTAATTGTGATCTTGTTTATGGCTCTAGAATCTGTGCATAATCTCCACTTACCACCTTTTTTTTATGCTAACACTACTGGCACTACACAAGAACTTATGCTCTTCTTTATTAGACCTTAATAAAGTAACTCTTGCACTTGCCTGGCTATCTCCTTATTATGCTCAGGTGTCATTTTATAGGAATCCTTATTAGGCAATGATGCCCCTGGTATAAAGTCAATTTGGTGACTTATGGGTCACTATGGTGGGAGGACTACATGTGATCCATAACTCACAATGTCTTTAAATTTCTCCAAAAGTTGTTGTATCTCCTTAGGTAAGGGTGTTGGTTCATCTTTCTTCTCTCCCTTAGGCTTTAACATAAATGCAAGGCATTCTTCTTCCTCTCTCTTGAGATCTTGTAGGAATTATTTCTCACCAACTACCAACACAATGGGACTAGTCTTCACCCCTTCTTCCTCCGCCAAATACTGAATCTTGTATGTTACCCCATCCTTCTCAAATGAGTAGGAGTTCTTCTCCCCATTGTGCATGGCATTCCTATCACACTACCATGGTCTCCCCAATAAGAGATGGAAGGCATCCATAGGTAATACATCACATAGAATCTTGTCATTGTATCCTACAATTGCAAATTCAATCAATTCTTATTCATTGACTAGGAAATGTTGTCCTTTGTTCAACAAGGTCACTCTGTAAGGATGATCCTGTGGTATCCTAGACAATCCAGGTTGTGCATTGCTTCCTTTGAGATAGTGTTATCAGTTGACCCTAATTCAATGATCACCTTACACGCTTTGCCAAGGATCTTGCACTTCACCTTGAAAAGTGATATCCTCTACTTGGGCTCTTCTCTAACTAGTTCTTTAATCAGAACTCTTCTTATCATCGAATTCTCCCCTCTCTAAGTCAAGGTTGATCTCAGGAGACTTGACACTACCAGTGTATTCTTGCACATTATTGACTCTTCTCTCTAATTGAGAAGATGTTGCTTTTTCAGGACACCTATATGCAGGGTGTCCAAATTAGTGGCAGTTGTAACATTTCATGTTTGCAAAAGAGGAACCTATGTTATAACCTCCACCAAATCTTCCTATACTACCACTATTGGAACCTCTTTCTCTTCCATAGTAAAATTTGCCACTAGATTCATTACTCTGCTCTGTTAATCTTGACTCACCTTGTGGTCTAGATTCACTCCCTCTACCTCCATAGCTACCTATATGACCTCTTGAGTCTCTACCTCTTCCTATGCCTCTTTTTTTTCTTCTTGCTTCTTCTGGCTCTTTTCTTCAACCTTAAGAGCCAAGTGGTGATACTTCTGCACTGTGGTAGGTGTCAGAAAACTTATCTCCTCTTGTATATTCTATCTGATCCCATTTAAGTAACGTCCCACTTTGATGCTCTAATCCTCTTAAGCATAGTTTGTAAAACTCCTCTGTATATGTGCTCACATATGAGTCTCTTTGTCTAAGATTATGTCTCTTCTTGTGGAGTTGTATCTCATAATCCTTAGGGATATAGGTATCCCTAATTTTGGAAATCATGCCCTTCCAAGTAGAGATAGGATTCTTTCCTTCCTTTAATATCTTATCCTACACAAATTTCCACCATGTGAGGGCAGTCCCTCTCACTCTTGTCTTGGCTATTTTCACCTTATGTGCTTCAATCACATTTTCACACTCAAAATGGTTTTATAACCCCTCTATCCTTTATGTTACCACCTTTGGCTCCATTTTTCCCCTAAACAAGGGTACACCCTCCAATGATTTTCCACCCATGGATTTCAAAGCTCTGAGGAAAGGCTCCTCTTGCATAACAGAATCAAGCTTTGGCACTTCATCCTCTACTACCACGAACTTTCCTTTACCCTCTGTCTCTTTCACTTTTTCACTCACCTCTTTTGTCTTAGCTTAAAATTCTCCAAGCTTACTTTCCATTTCATCTAGCCATTTTCTTAGGAGTCTATTCTCTTCTTCTTGGTCATCAACCTTCCTTTCCAACTCCATGGTTGTCACCATTCTTGTTAAAACCTACTCATTCTAAATCAGACATATACTTCCTAGCCCAAATATTTCAAGACTCTGATACTAATTTAATAGGGAGGCTCTCCTACTAAGTCAACTTGACTCACTTCTAGGTATCTCTTCTAGACCCTCTAGAGTTTATTCCTCAACACTAAACTAGGGGTAGAACACTCGATTCCCTTCCCCCTAAACTCCAAGGGCCTCTCTACAAACAAATGGATAACACTTCACTAAACCTACAAAGGTAGATTCCACCAAACCTTCCCACAACTTTCACAAACACTTTTCAGGGTGGTACTTAATCTAATTCCTTCCTTTAGACACCATTCTTGAATTTTTAGATCTATAGCTCAGTCATTCCTTCATCAAGTTCGACATTTCAAGGAATAGGACTAGTAATTCCTTGTAGCCCTAATCAGGCTCCTAAATCCGTATAACTTCCAAACTTCAAAAACAAGCCCCTAAAATGGTCATGGATCCAAATACCTTTTGGAAAACCTAAAATATTTCTAGGGTTAGATGATTCCAAACTATCTATACAACACTTCAAACTTCACTGAGACAATGTCCTTAAAAGTAGGGCTAATTGTTTCAAATTCAACAAAAATTTGATGAAATGGATTAATCAACCCCCACCATTTATTATAGGGTCTTCCAACTCCTAAAGACCACTCTTCATTCACTGGATCATACCACTCAATCCAACCTTGTATCCAATCCAATTCTGATACCTTCTGGCTCCTAGCCAGGCACTTCTTATCTTGCCTAGGGAAAGGTGTTTAAAAATGGTAAAATTCACTTTCAAGACCTATAAAAAAAGAAAATAATTGTACAAGGACTTCACTTTCCATCCTCCACAGTCCATAAGGATCCACTAGAGGACGCTCACTGTGGAGTCATATTTACAAACCAGACACCTTTACTGGCAGAGAACAATCCAGTAAGGATTGATTTCTAGTTGAACACAAAACCTATATACAAACTTGAAAGGAATGCTTAAACAATAAGGAAATGAGGATTAAAAACTGAATCAATCATTAGTTTGTTTGATTCCATCCATGTACAAAGATCTTAAACAAAAACTCAGAAAACTATGACAAAATCAGAGAACTACACTGTTGTTCTTCTTCAAAATCTATGCAAAATCCATGCAACTTTTGTACAACCGTTTAGACATCCTTAAATATGTCTCTTGGGTCTAACCAATTTCCCATACTGACCAACAACTTCCATTAGGGAAGAGAACAACTTTTTCTCAAAGTTGTCGAGAAACATTTGAAAAGTTGCAAATGTTGCTCAAGCAACATTTTGCAACTTTGACAAATTTTTATCATTTAATTCTTTGACCCTATGAATGGGTTCTAAAAGGTCAAAAACCATGTCCCAGACCTAAAAAAACTCTAAACATGTCCTCCCAAGCATTCTAGATTCTATTTACATCATTTTTCCTTTTTTGACACTCAGGACATTACAAAGGTCACTTGGACCAAAATGCACACAACACAAAACTTTACCAAAACATATCAAACTAATCCTAAACTATCCTAAAAATCCTTATTAAAACCCAAGACCATGGAAGGCCTTTGACAACAAAACTTGAGGGTTGAAACCCCTAGGTTCTCCTGCACCAATTCTAGGTAAGGCCCTCAGAGTTAGAGGTTGAACATCCTATTGTTGAGCATCCTTTGTTGAAATCTTAAAATTAAAAAATAGAATTAAGTTTAATTTCATAAATTGCACCAAATACATTTATGAAACCTAAGCATTAAGCTCAATGCATTTATGAAAAAAATTCATGATCAAATATTCATATGCTGACATCATGAGCTTCAAGAACAAGGCATTCATGACCCCTTACCCGAATTCAAAGTCAATATGGTTGGAAAACAGTGTGATGTGTAAACATCCGTGCAATGTGCATCCATCCCTAAAAGCTTCCATTTTCAAAAAACACATATTCGCATATCATCCCTCTTTTGACACGTGCCCCTTCTCTTGTATTCTTTTGAAATAGCTAACACTACCCATCCTGAGAACCACAAATTATCTTCTATTTTATTTTTGTTCCTTTCTTTTTGGTTCATCTATTTAGATTCTTTTCTCATTGGCTCTTATTTAGTTGCTCTTTTCTTATTTTTAATTTTACATTGTTCCTTCTTTTCCTTTCTCTTGGTTTCATTCTTTTCCCATCTTTTCTTTTCTTTCTCTTTTTCTTTTTCTCATGAAATTCCTTGTCTTTATTTGTTTTATTTTTTCTTTTCTTTTTCTTTACTTGGTTCTTGCTTATTTTGTTAGTTCTTATAAGTCCATTTATTCTTTTTTTTTTTTCTTTTCTTTTCTTTTCTTTCATGTCTTATTTGCTTAATTCTTTGGGCTTTTAGTTATTTTAAGTTTCTTGTTGCCTTCTTCTTTTATTTTATTTTTCTCCTTCTTTTTTCCTTTTTAATTTATTGCTTCTTACTTGCTACATCCTCTACCAACCCCCCTTCCTTTTAAAACATTTCTTGGTCTACATTTTTTCTACTTTCATTCAGCAACTTTCTTATCTGGATGATGAATCAAGGAGTTTGATCTAAAATGTTAAGATACAGTTAAGCTCTACATAGCTAAATCCACAAGCTCTACACATTAATTGTTATGAATTGAAAATCTAATGTCTCAAATTTAAATTAATTCTGAAATATTTTACTATTTGCATTATTAGAGGGGGTTTTTCAAATCAGAGTAAGAGGAAAACACACTCCAATAAAATAATTCCATACACAACCTCAAGATTCCATCCTAGAAATCCTATCAAGAGGAAAAAATCCAACATTTTTGGTAGTGGAAAATAATATGCTACCTATATTAAATGTAATAATTATTCAACTATAATAAGATAAAAGCTAGAACTTATTTTTTGTGGTAATTTTTGTCATCTTAGTCCTAAAATATTATGCTTAATACAAATCAATTTACCCTCCCATATGTACAAAATATACTTATATCTCTTATTTATAAATTTTGAAGAATAAGGTAAATCTCTAAACATATGTATTTCAAACTATTAATCTATATCACTAAAAATGTGATTACACATTAATATTTATAAATAAAAATAAAAAATTACTAACATTTAAATTCTCATTTTTTAATTTTCAAAATAAAAATTAATAAATTCAATTTAATATTTTTTTAAAAATATTAATTTAATTTTTCATATATAATGATCCACATGAATCACCCACCAAACTATATCATTTGCTATATTAATACTAAATCTTAAATTACATAAAGCTTATACCAAAATTCAAAGTTCTTAAAACTAAAGAACTATCTAGTGAATATCCTTATCAACATGTTAAATATGAATAACATTCCATCCTATCTAGTGAATATCCTTATCAACATGATAAATATGAATAACATTCCATCCTCTCCCGCTACATATTGGGTATTTAAGTTTTATTGGATATTTAAATTTGTAATGCTTGTTATCCATAGCAACGACATTACATCTACCTACATAAATTACAAGATCATGCACACCATTACTTCATTCACACTTCTATTACACCAATCCCATTATATTCTAGCTAAACACGTATAAGTAATAGTATTTATTATCAATACAACCATTTGTTATTTTTAAGAAATTTTTTACTTTGATTTTATTTATTTAGATTATAAATTAAATTATATTTTAGGTAGAGGGTTTTATAATTTTAGGGATTTTTAAAAAAAATTGGTATAGAAGAATAGTTATGTAATCATTGTAGTGTTTTTTATCAATTCTTTAGTTAGTTATAGATGTCATTCAGTTTTTTTGGCAATCTGTTGGTTGCCTTATTCTAGGTAAATTATTGCTTGGTTTCAACATAAAAATAAAGTGTTAAATATTAAAGAGAATTTACTTATATGTGTAATTCATTCCACATGATTTGTAGCTCATCCCTTTTATATTGTACCTTCAAGAGCTTGAATTCTTGTAGATGGTGTTGTATGCACCCTAAAATGACAAATATGATGGGAATGGAGATCCACATGATCATGTGCGCTAGTTTTATACCACAAGTTTTGAGTTCCATCAAGATGACTCATACCTCATGAGATTGTTCCCAAGGAGTCTGTTGCCCCACTTTTCATCCTGTACCCATGCTGTCAAAGTGGAGGATTTTGGAGTCATGTCTGGTCAATCTAGTCAGTCTAAGTCTAGGTCTAAGTCTTTCTTAGGTAGGCTATCTTTGTCGGGTTTCCCTGTCATTGCCTTTCCTTCTCTTAGCCGGGCGGGTTGTTCTGAGGTCTCATTATTTTGGGTAGGTTGTAGATCCTAACCCGGCAAAGATTTGTGCTCCAATTGATGTTCTTCCTCAGGCAGAGATCGAAGACTGGTATGGATCGATTCTACAGGTCTCAACGATCCTAATGCAACAAACGGCGAGCAATTTGGTTAAGAAATGAGCGAGAACGAGCTCGGCGGGAATTCAGAAATCATCTTCTCCATGGCGAAATTCTACCTAAGAAAGTGATTTTCCGCAAAGGCAGAATTTTGCACTTTGCGAGAATCACACCTCTCAAGTGATTTTTCGCAAAGAAGAATTTTGCACTTCGCGGGAATCACACCTCTCAAGTGATTTTCCGTAAAGAAGAACTTTGCACTTTGCGGGAATCGCACCTCTCAGGTGATTTTTCACAAGCTTAGTTATAATGAGGTGGGCCCGATTTATTACAAAGGAATATTATATTATTGTTTTGAGAGATCAAATAAAGCATGTGCTTTAAGTCAAGTAGCCCGCGCACTTAAAAATGACGTGCGGAAAGACAGGTAGTGGCTTCTCCATATTGCGGGTTTCGCACCCCCTCATACATTTTCTGCCAAGGAGAAACCAAGTTGCAAATTTCCGCAAGGAGAAGCACTTTTCCAATTCTCCGCAATGGAGAAGCACTTTTCCCATTTTCCGCAATGGAGAAGCAGATTTGGTATTTTCCGCCGAAAGCATTCAGTTTGGGATTTTCCGCCAATTGCATTAAAGGCCCGAGTTCAAGATAAAGATGAGGATTCTCGATACCATTTGAGGTT
>MU228071.1:2950228-2964912 GCA_018584345.1 Thuja plicata
CCCCCCCCCCCCCCCCCCCCCTCTCAATTATCCTTTGGGACTATTCTAACACTATCAAATGACTTCTTTTTTTATATAAATTTGCTTTAAAGTTCAGGTTTTAAGTCTGTATTATCAAATATGATGTCACATTAACATAATTTTGTTGGTGTGTCATAATAGATCTAAAAAAAGAAGTTGGATTTATAATTATATATTATGTCATATTTTATTAGTGTAGTTATGGAAAACCACATGATTTGACTTATTACTTGATAAATCAAATGAATACATTTCATTCAATTATTGTAATAGTCAGTACTATAAACTTTAAAATTACAAGTAATAATATTATACTATTCAAATCATAATTTTCAAATCTTATTTTAATTTTTAAGATGCCCAATTATTGAACTCCTTTCCTTACAAAATTAAAAATAAATTTTAAAATTTTAAAATACACTTCTTTTTTTCCAAACATCGTCAAATTAATGTAAAACCTTTCTAAAACCTGTCCACAAATGTATAAACATATGAAATAAAACGGTGCTACCATATCATACCTAGAAAAGAATATATATAGAAACCTATAATAAATTGATTTATATTATTATCAATTGATTTATATTACTCTAAGTTTGGTTAAAGGAGATCTCAACTTGGAAAATTTCAATCAATAAAAAATAAAAATAAAATTATTTATCCCTTATAAAATGATAGTCTAAATGGAATATTAATAATTGGTGTGAAAGTATGTGACAAAGTGTATTTCACATGGGATTTGACAAGTGAAGAATAAAGTAGTGAAAAATAATAATTTTATCACCCCAAAATTTGTTTTGAAGTGCAACCACCCATGAACTATGTTTGTTTTTAACCTAACTATATATATTGTAAGATAGCAAAAGGTTTGTAATGTCAACATCACATTATTTTTTTCTCTTAAATATAATAATAATACATATGGGCGACCCGAAATAGTTAGAAAGTGATATATGAAATAATAATAAAATTAAATGATGTTTCTCAATTATTCTCTTATTGTGAATAAAGAAATGATATTTGATCACCACACTTAATTATTGAGGACTTCTTTTCAATATTACTTTATATTTACATCATTTTATTATTACATTAATCTATATATTAATAGAATGCTTAGGATTTTGTTGGGATATGAGATAATGAAAGGCAAGTTTAGTCTTTTAATGCTTTTGTTTGTACATAAAGTTAAATTATAAAGAACGTCAAGTATAGACTATTTTTGAGATATCTATGGTGATATTTGGACGCAATCATATTTATATAATTTTGGGAATATTAAAAGTTTAAAGATGAGAATCATTTTTATACTATGGATTTTAAACTAAAAGTAGATATGCATTGAGTTTTGTATTTTGATGATACGTTTATAGAGTTTAAATTTCAAATGTAAATGTGGAAAAATATTATAAAGTATTTTTTATATCAATATAAAAAAATTATAAATATTATGTATCTTTAAAATTGTGAATTAATATAATTAAATAAATTATTTAGTATTATATATTTTACGAGGTTCAAACAAATAAATATAATTTTAAAGAATTTTACATATTATAATTATAAATTAATTTTAAAAAAATAAATAAAGTGATTGAATTTTTTATTAATATAAGATAAAAGAGGTACAAAATAGAACATTGTGATAACAATTACTAGTCAGGATCAACAAAGTTATAAAGTGTATAAGTCTCAATCAACAGATACTAGAGTATTCCAATTTAGAAAGTAAAACCACTCACCACTCTTATGTTGGCAAAACCAACAATATACACATATATTACTTATCAGACTATATTGATGAACTATAACTGATTGAATGTTTGAAGATGACAAAGTTGATGATCACCGAGATACAGAAAGTTAATGCAAGACATTAAATCAATTAATGTATTGTATTGTCATTGTGTGGTATGATTTCTCATACACATATTGTCACTAGACTTAAAGATCTGAAAAGACAATTTTTGTCGTCGGTAATCATGTACACCGAGTGACAGTAAACCCCGAGGGACAGTGAACCCCGAGCATAGTAGTTCATAGTGAATCCTGACGGACAGTGTTACCCGAGCAAGCATTACCGAGCTAACTGCAGTTGTCACCAAACATAACTGAATTTGATGCTCGAGCTATCTCCAGTAGTCACCGAACACAACTGAAGTGTTGACCGACGAGAACTGAAGTTAGGAAAATGACAAAACAACTTAGCTGGCAGGAGCTAAATATAGAGTTAACTGTTTGATTACTTTGTTTTTATCGATCAGTTAAAAGATAAAGATAAGAAGGAGATTTAAAGCATGTTTTATTCCAGGAAACAAGGAGAGTTTTACGGATTAAAACTAAAGAAAGCATGGCGAGCTTTACGGGTCAAGAAGTGATCAACGAAGAAAACAAGAAGGACAAGAAACGGTGAAATCATGTCTATATAAAGAGACAAATAATTCATTATCAAAGAAAAAGATGTTGAAAAGAATTCTGGTGAAGATAGAAGTCTTCATACAGATCTGATCATACAAGTTGAAGAACAGAGCTAAGAAGTTTGCAGACACCGAGCAACAGAGAAGCAACAACATTCACCGAGCAGAAAGAAGTGGAGCAAAGGAATTGAAGAGAACATTGATCAGAAGAGGTATTATGAGCTTACAATAGATCTGAACATCTACAAGATTAAGTTGTATTTATGAACAGATCATAAACTATTTCAGTTTAACCATTGATTCAAAAAATCTCTTAACAAAGTAGGATCTAACTATCCTTTATATAATGAGATACATCCCAAGGAGCATCAAAAGGTTTTCATGTTGACAGCATAGTGAATGCGAGGTCAAGTGATAAATTGTTAGTGATAAATCCTCTAACAAGTTCGCACTTAACAGTGTGTTTGTAACCTTTAATAGGGTTGACTCTTCACCAATCTCACTTCAGAAGAGTGAAAATTTTGGGTTACCGGTCCTAAGTGGTTTTTCCCCTAACAGGGTTTCCACGTTAAAAATCCATGCGTAAAATGTGTATATGGTTCATTGCTTTGATGGTTTGCTTTACACATTACTAAAACAGGATTGATCGATAAACACTAAGTTATTTACTTTATTTTGCTAAAGGTTAAGAAAAGATAGAATGCTATTCGGTAAAGCTTAAGGAAAGAATAAATAGTATAAACACCGAGCAGTATATACATGTTAGATTCACACAAGGCATACATCTTGTAGGACTGAAGATAACTAGAGGTTTTTATATGCGGTATAAAGTTTTGGGTTGATTTATTGGATTAATTTTTGAGGCCATTGATTCACCCCCCCTCTCAGTTATTCTAATAATTGGTATTAGAGCTTATGTGCTTGGAAGGGAGTTTTAAGACTCAACCTAAAGATCACAAGATAAGAAAAAGGGATGTGCCTAAGTTGAACAAGGACAACTTTGCATCATGGAAAAGCAGGATAAGACTCCACCTATCAGGTATTGGAAATGATGTCACTCAATACTTAGATACTGAATTTGTTTTACCTACTGGACCTCCGACAGTTGATCAATTGAGAGAAAAGCATGAACACAATTATATGATGATAGAACTTGCTTCCTCACTCTCCGATGTTGAATTTGAAGATGTCAAATCATGCATCACTGCAAAGAAAATGTGGGACAAATTGAAGCTAGTACATGGAGGAGACAAGAATGTGCTAAGAGCTAAGGTTGAAAGCCTAAGAAGGAGGTTTGATGACCTAAAAATGAAAGAAGGAGAAAACATCACTCAGTACAGCTGTAGAATCAAAGAGGTTGTAAATGCTATCTGAGGAGTAGGAGGTGAACTTGAAGAAGAAACAGTGGTAAGTAAAATTCTAAGAACCTTACTGCATGTTTATGCTATTAGAGTATCTTCTATACAAAAAATGAGAGCAGTAGAAAATAACAATGTTACTCTAGATAGTTTGATTGGTAGACTTATTTCATTTCAGATGAATAACTTTGACAACAGTGTCTTACCAACTATTGAGTCTGCATTCAAATCTTCTTTGAAAATAAGTAAATCAAGTCATAAACACACTATGAGAAATGATAGTGAAAGTGATAGTGATGACCAAGAACTTGATGATATTGAAGCACTAATGGTTAGAAGATTGCAGAGAGGCAAAGGTAGATACAAAGGTAAATTACCATTGGTATGTTTTAATTGTAAAGAGATTGGACACTTTGCTGCTAGATGTCCTAACAAAAGAAAAGAAGACAGAAACAATAAAAGATCATATGAAAACAAGTTTGATAGAGGTGATGACATAGATTACCAAAGCAACCGACAATCTGACAAAAGAGACAACCAAGACTACAAGGACAAAGGGAAGAAAACTTGTTACCTGGCTGAGAACAAAGCTGGGAATAATGACACCAAATCTGATGGAGATATTGAGGTGGTATTTGTTGCTATGAAGGATGATTCAGAGGAAGAGGAAAGGTATGTTGAACTGCACTCATATCTAAGTTTAGTAAAAATGATGTCTAGATTATTGATAGTGGTTGTACTCACCACATGACTGGAGATAAGGAAAAGTTTGAAACTTTTGAGTATTATAATGGTGGATCAGTAAGAATGGGTAATGACTCACCTTGTCCAGTTGAAGGTAAAGGAACCATAATGTTGAATAATATGATTATATGTAACAATGCGTATTGGGTGAAAGGACTTAACTATAATCTATTGAGTGTTTCACATCTGAATAGCACAGGACACCGAGTTTCATTTGAGAGCAAAAAGGCAAAGATCTTTAATGAATCAGGAAGGTTGATCGGAACTGGTGAACAGACAAAAGGTAACCTATTTTGTCTTGATGATATTAATACCACTTATTTAATGGCTAAAAATGAAGACATATGGTTGTGGCATAAAAGGTTATGTCATGTGAATTTTGACAACATGGTTAAGATAAGCAATAAAAGGAAAGTAAGAGGCTTACCGAGCATGTCAAAACCCGACCATGTCATGTGTAAGAATTGTCAAAAAGGTAAAATGACAAAGTCTAGTTTCAAGAGAAAAACCAACACATCTAATGCTTCTAGAATTAGTCCATAATAACCTATGTGGACCAATGAAAACAAAGAGCTATTATGGTTATAGATACTTCATTCTATTTGTAGATTATTATTCTAGAATGATGACTGTTATTGTCTTAAAAGAGAAATCATAAGCATTCAAGATGTTTAAATGGTATAAATCTATAGTGGAAAAACAAAGTGGAAAAAAACTAAAATTTCTAAGGTCAAATAGAGGAGGAGAATTTATTTCTGATGAATTTACTAGCTTTTGTAATGAGCATGGAATTCAAAGACAGGTTTCTGCACCGAGAACACCACAGCAAAATAGGATTGTTGAAAGAATGAACGGAACCATTGTTGATTGTGCCAGAAAACTGACGATTGAGAAAGGTATCACACAAAAAATTTGGAGAGCTTTCAGTACTGCTTTCTATACATTAAACAGAGTTCAATTGAAGAAAGACACCAATAAGACACCTTATGAGCTATGGTATGGATACACACCCAATGTAAGTTACTTCAGAATTTTTGGAAGTTGATGTTATATTTTGAAAGATGATAGAAATGGAAAGCTTGACTCCAAAGGTGAAGAAGGAATATTTCTAGAGTATTCTACCAAAAGCAAGTCTTATAAATGTCTTAACAAATCCTCTAAAAAAATCATTGAAAGCGCAAATGTCAAAGTAGATGAATATACTGAGAAAAATGATGATGAAAGTAGAAAGGAACCAGAAGACTACAATAGGTTTGTCTATAGTGAAGAACCTGACACTCTGCCCGAGCAACATTGTATCACTCCCGAGCGACAGAAAAATGCACCTGAGCATCAGGCTACAAACACCAAAAACCAAGAAATTGCTCAAGATGATGCACCGAGCGATGGAGATCAGAATGAAGGTCAAGATGATGATCAAAATGATGAACAAAGAGTTTAATGGGTACTTGCCAAGTATGTCAGAAGAAACCATCCACAAAACTAGATCATAGGAGACAAAAAGGCTGGAATGAGAACAAGAAGTAAGTCATTGAACACTAGATGTTTAATTTGTGATTTTGAACCTAAATCTGTTAATACTGCACTTAAAAATGAAGAATGAGTCAGTGCTATGAATGAAGAGATGGAACAGATTGAGAAGAATAGAACATAGACATTAGTACATAGACCAGATGACAAGAATGTCATTGATACCAAATGGATATTCAGAAACAAGCTAAATGAGAATGGAGAAGTCACAAGGAATAAAGCAAGACTAGTATGCAAAGGGTACGCACAAGAAGAAGGTATTGACTATGGAGAAACCTTTGCACCCATTGCTAGACTAGAAGGATTCAAAATTCTACTTGCTTATGCTGCTTACAAAAGATTCAAGGTATACCAAATGGATGTCAAAACTGCATTCCTAAATAGAATACTAGAAGAAGAGATATACATTTAACAACCAGAAGGTTTTTTTGATCCTAACAAGAGAAACATGGTTTGTAGATTACACAGAGCCTTGTATGGATTGAAACAAGCATCGAGAGCATGGTATGAAAGACTTCACTCCTATCTCATAAGTATTAGATTTGTAAGAACAAGTGATAACAGTAATCTATATTTAAAAGAAGATACTAATGATAACATTCTGATTGCTGAAATATTTGTTGATGATATCATATTTGGAGGTAATGATATGTTATGCAAATCATTTGCTTCTGAAATGAGCAAAGAGTTTGAGATGTCAATGTTTGGGGAGATCAAATTCTTTCTTGGTCTACAGATTGTTCAACAAGATGCAGGAATATACATCACACAATCCAAATACATCAAGGAATTTCTCAAGATATTCAAGATGAAGGACTCCAAAACAGTTGGAACGTTGATGGAAACCGGCTGCAAGCTGACAAAGGAAGACAAGTCAACCGAGGTAAATCAGACTCTATATAGATCTATGATTGGAAAACTCATTTATGTTGTACATACTAGACCAGATATAGCATATACAATTAGAATAGTTGTAAGATTCTCTGCTAACCCCAAGGAATCACACGTGACTACTATCAAAAGAATTCTGAGATATCTAAAGAATAACGAAGACTATGGTTTGTGGTATAAAAGAGAAGGAAAATTTGAGCTTCAATTCTATACAAATGTTGATCGGGCTAGAAACTTAGATGATAGAAAGAGTACAATAGGAGGAGCATTCTTAATGGGTGATAGACTTGTCACATGGATAAGTAAAAAGCAAGGATGCATCTCAAAATCTATTGTAAAAGCATAATATGTGGTTGTTGCTACAAATTTCTCTAACATTGCATGGATCAAACAATTACTCGAAGGTATGAATATGAAAATTCTTGAACTAGTGATTATCTATTGTGATAATACAAGTGCAATAAACATTTCAAAGAACCATGTCATGCATGTTAAGACAAAGCATATTGTTATCAAGTATCATTACTTAAGAGAACAGGTACAAGAGAAAGAGGTGATACTAGAATATGTTAAATCCAAGGAAGAATTAGCAGACATATTCACAAAGTCATTGCCAAAAGATACATTTGAGTACCTGAGAAAGAGACTAGGGATCTGACCCTTGTCTATTGCTCACTAAGCTGACTAGGAGGCTGCATCAGCCTACACATTGTCAGGAGATCATTCATGTTGATGCAAGCAAAGAGATGGACTGCAAAGATCTATCAGTACATAGAAAGGCACTTATCTGCACCAAACACCAAAGAAAATGTTGGATAATATAGAGCTAAATTGTTGATAGAAAGGAAATTCAAGGAATATATTATAAAAAAATAAAAAATTTAGTTTGGCATTGTTATCAAAGGGATAGATTATATCCATAAGAAATATCTATCAAAAGTATTCAAAGGGAAAGATGCACTTAATGAATAAGGAGAGAAGCATTCAATGAAGTATATTGATGTCAAAGGGAAAAGAGATATGAAATATCTATCGTAATCATCCATCAAGGAGAGGAACAGTCAAAGGGAGAGAAAACATCAGAGAAAGATTCAAAGAAACATCCATCTAAGGGAGAGAATTGGAAAAGTTAACACTGCATATCTATCAGAAAAGGGAGAAGAGATTCTACAACAAAGGGAGAGAAAGAATCATAAGTTTCTACACCTATCCAGTGAAGGGAATGAAGAATGAAGGCAGTACTCTACGAGAATCAAATCTAAGCTAGAAGAGCTTACCGAGAGTCAGACATTTGTATTGGTTATAGAAAAATAATTTTGGTAGAGATTAATGAACTACAACTGATATATTTCATATTGTATTAGTAGTATGTAGTATGTTGCCATCAATGCCAAAGGGAGAGATTGATGAACTATAACTGATTGAATGTTTGAAGATGAAAAAGTTGATGATCACCGAGATGCAGAAAGTTAATGCAAGACATTAAATCAATTAATGTATTGTATTTTCATTGATGTCAACTTAATGTGGTATGATTTCTCATACATATATTTTCACTATACTTAAAGATCTGAAAAGATAAATTTTTTGTCGTTGGTTATCATGTACACCGAGTGACAGTAAACCCCAAGGGACAATGAACCCTGAGCATAGTAGTTCACAGTGAATCCTGACGGATAGTGTTACCCAAGAAAGTGATACCCGAGCAATCATTATCGAGCTAACTGTAGTTGTCACCGAATAGAACTAAATTTGATGCCTAAGCTATCTGCAGTAGTCACTGAGAATAATTGAAGTGTTGACCGGCGAGAACTGAAGTTAGGAAAATGAAAAAACAACTTAGCTGGCAAGAGCTAAATATAGAGTTAACTGTTTGATTACTTTGTTTTCATCGATCAGTTAAAAGATAAAGATAAGAAGGAGATTTAAAGCATGTTTTATTCTAGAAAACAAGGAGAGTTTTATGGATTAAAACTAAACCAAGAATGGTGAGCTTTACGGATCAAGAAGTGATCAACGAAGAAATCAAGAAGGACAAGAAACGGTGAATAAAGAAAATTTTGGGTTACCAGTCCCAAGTGGTTTTTCCCCTAACAGGGTTCCCACGTTAAAAATCCATTTGTTAAATGTGTATATGGTTCATTGCTTTGATGTTTTTCTTTACACATTACTAAAACAGGATTTATCGGTAAACACTAAGTTATTTACTGTATTTTAGTAAAGGTTAAGAAAAGATAGACTGTTATTCGGTAAATCTTAAGGAAAGGATAAGCAATATAAACATCGAGCAGTATATACATGTTAGATTCACACAAGGCATACATCTTGTAGGACTGAAGATAACTAGAGGTTTTTATACGTGGTATAAAGTTTTGTGTTGATTTATTGGATTAATTTTGGAGGTCACTGATTCAACCCCCCCCCCCCTCCCCTCTCAGTTATTCTAACATATATGGCCAAATAAAACAAAAAGGCCAAATAAAACAACTTAGATGAAAAAAGGTGAAAAAAAGAAATAAGGCCTGCTAGAACACATCCAAGAGCTAGAACTAGGATCAGCAGGAGGGGAGAGGAAGAATCTCTCCTCCACACTTTCATTACTAATTGCATAATCTATCTAAGAATCAAAAGCAACATCTTAACCATGATCAGAAGGAGAATAATTAAAGTCTTTAACACTCAGAGGCACCATTTGAAGTGGGAAAGCCAATAGAGGTTCGCCATTGCAAGGCACATAATGGACCAATAATGTGAAAATCCTCAAGAAATTATCTAAAGCACTAGATACCATTAAAGTAGCCACCTTCCCCAATAGCCTCCTGAATTCATTGATTGCAACTTGAAAAGAGTCATCCAACAAAGTAGTCCTAACAACACATAATAACTCACGAAGGGAGTAGTTAGCAATAAAATAAAATAAACTTCACTAAATCACCAATTAACAGAAAACATATTTCCATATAGTAATTATCCATAGCATAATTGAGCAAATCAAAATCTAACAGAGAAGCATTAATATAATTCAAGGAAATTGACCAAACAACTCTCATATCAAATAGTAAGTCCATAATGATGGTAAGAGAATGAGAAAGAACTTCTAAAAACAATACAAAAGGATGGTCTAATAGTCACTGATTAACAATAACAACTCTCAAAACATCCTTAATGTCCAAGAAAGGAAAGACAAACACCATACTTATATTTTGTGTATCATATGGGCTTTAGATCAAACCTTTGATTTGCATCTAGGTTTGGTGATACGAAAGTCCATGACAACCACCGAAACCAAAGCTTACAAAGAAATAAAGTAGGCACAATAATAAGAAAACACCTAAAGTTATTCAGACGCAAAAAATGAATGCCTTCTATATAATAGTATGTATTCCCATAACCACCATACCACCATGACATGGCACGAGAAGAGGACGTCTAGACAAAAGGAAATGTTGTTCAACTGATGAATATCCGATGGAGATGATGAAGACCGAGTGATACCGAGTATCATGATTGTAGAAATGGTTAGACCAGTTATTATTTTGTCATTGATGTCAAGCAGTTGATTAAATTATATTTATTATGTTACCATATCTTAAGAGGAGAAGTTAAATGGGTGACAAATACAGATCAGACAATGATGATGTAGTTTTTTTCTACTCTATATTTGATTTTATTAAATCTATACAATTGATTGATCACGACAGAAATTGCAAAGAGTTAAAGTTATGACTGAAAGAGTTACTTTACCGAGCTAGATAGAGTCAGTCGGTAGAATGTTATGTGAGTCAGTCATAGTTACTGAACACTGAGTAAAATTCAAGCTCCGAGCACTGAAGTTGAGTTAGACACCGAGCAGTGAATGAAAATAGTTACTGAGTTGCAAAGCAAGTTTTACCGAGTACAGTCTACGAACACAAATATTCAATGAGAAGATCTAAGGCAAAGATCAAACGGTTAAACCAAATTGTGAGAGTTCCAAGAAAAGTACAAGTTCCGACGTAAAAGTGAAATGGTTTACCGAGTTGTGAATTATGAAGAAGATGATCGAATGACTGAGTGCAAATGATGGAAAACCTAATTAAAGAGATTAAGAGGCAAAAGTATGTATATATAAAGAATGAGAAATATTAACAGAATGTATGTTGTTGGCGAATTGAACAGAGAATAAGAAGAAGTTGAAGAACAATATTTACCAAGCAGAATAGAGAAATAGAGATTGAAGAATCTATAGTCTGAGAAATAGATCAATGGAGTATGTGATGCTAGTATTCAATTGAGCATAAAGAATTTGACACGAGAAAAGGTAGTTGCTATATTTACAGATCAAAGTTTACTATTGCTTATTAATATTTGTAACAGATAAATCTCTTAACCGAGTGGATTTAACAGTCCTATTTTTAAAACCTAGACTTAGGTGACATTCCAAAAGAGTGTTTAAAGACCTCTAACAAGGCCATTTTTAACAGAGTGAAGATCTTAACAAGTGTGGGGTAAATCCATAACAGGGTCACATTTAGCAAATATGTTTGTAATCTTTAACAAGATAAGTTCTTAACCAAGCGTACTTCAAAAGGGTACATTTTTATTGTGGGTTAAAATTCCCACAGAGGTTTTTCCCAAATTGGGTTTCCTCGTTAAATTTGGTGTCAACCGAGTTAAACCTGGAGTTAATTGAGTTAATCTAATGTTGCTAAGTATGAATGACTGATTTATATATGAGATGTATTGTTGTTTAAGTTATTAAGTTGATTGGCGAATTGGTTGATTACTATATTCAGTATTACCGAGTGATTCAAAGATTTTAGTTTTAAGTGTTTAAGTTTTGATTTGTCTGATTCATCCCCCCCCCCCTCTTAATGGACCAACAATTGGTATCAGAGCTAAGTTACTCTCAAGTGATAAGTTTAAAAGGACTTGAGTTAAGATCTAAAGATGTCTACAAGGGAAGCACCAAAGCTGAATAGGGATCATTTCTCTACATGGAAAAGTAGAATGAGGTTGCATGTGTCTGGAGTAGGAGAATATAGACTTCACTTTCTTGATAATAAATATGTAGCACCGACTACTGCACCTTTGAATATCAGTGAGCAAAGATAGAAATAAGAACACACCCGAGTTATGATTGAGATTGCTTCTACACTTACCAACCAGGAATATGAGGAACTTGATGGTTGCACTACTTCAAAACAAATGTGGGATAAGCTTATTTTAACCTATGGTGGAGATCAGCATGTTTAGAAGGCTAAAGAAGAAAGTTTGAGGGGTAAATTTGAGTCTATGAGGATGAAAGAAGGAGAGAACATAATACATGACAGTATAAGACTTAAGGAGACTGTTAATTCTATCAGAGGAGCTGGTAGGATCATAACAGAGGTTGATGTTACAAGCAATGTGTTGAGAAACCGACTACCGAGTTATGTTATTTGTGTATCTTCTATACAAGAGCTAAGATCTATTCCCTAGATGAATGTTTCATTGGATGCTACTATTGGTAAGTTAACTGCATTCGATCTAAGTGATTTTGAAAATAGTTTTCCTACTACATCTAAGGTTGAATCTGCATTTAAGTCTACTTTAAAGATTGGAAAATCTAGGGAAGTTGCAGACAGAGATGGATATTTTAGAAGTGCTAGTGAGAAATTTTATAGTTGCACTAAAGGTCTTGTTGGTGACAAATTGTTACGCTACAAAAAGAAACCAATATATCTTAAGACTGATGTTAGAAGTGGTTAGCGCCAAGTATGAAAGTTTTGTAAGATAATAGGACCAACTATAAGGTCAAGACTTCCCTTTTCACTTCTGGCTTTGCAAAACCAAGGCAGGTACACCTATCCAGACTAAACTCAACACTTTACAATACCTTCTACTTCTGGATTTTCAAACAACAGATAAATGGTAAGTAAGTACTAAATGCCAACCTAGCATTCATTGACTCTCCACTACCATGATGGAATAATAAGAACAACTATAAAAGTAAAGAATTTTGGTAATGAGTTTGATTATATTTAGGGACATAATACAGCCAAACCTATCAGGCATATATCTCTGCAGAATATACTAGTTCTAGATCAGTGCCTTATCCATTGGACAAATTCCTAAATATAATACTGAAACTGAAACACCTAATTGGAAAATATTCAAAGCCAGAAACATATAATCTCTCAGACGACACACTACAAGATCCTCAAATAGATATCCAAGTAGAATCAATGTAATATCCAAAGCATTAATTTTATCTAAGACCAAAGACTTATGGAATACACATATGCATAAGCAAGACTTATACAGTAAGCCAGAAAACTTACAACTCACAGAGATATCACAAAGGAGAGACTCAAATCTGAGACAAATTATATTAAGTATGATGAAACTAGTTCCTGCATTAGTATGACAAGGAAATATGCAATATGACAATATGCAATATGACAATATGCAAAAGATAAAACAACTTTCAACTCTTCTTTAATACAGTCTGAACAACATCTGCTATATCCTAGATTGGAAACAAATACAAGCCTTAATCTTTACAATATTTCTCCCAATTCTCCATCCCTTTCTAAATGGTCTTGAAAATCCCCTTATAGGAAATAGGGATACAACAAGATTTAGATCGTTTGGGGTTAGGGCTTACAACCATAAATGAAAGCATTAAATGCATTCAATTTACTCAACTACCTTGTCATTAAATTGAAACCCTATCTCTTCTCCAACCTGCGCAATCTGATATGATATGTAGCCATACTTATCAGGATGTGAAGAATAGTAGAATGAAGTCTAAAAATTTCCAAGCCATGACGCAGAGAGTAACTCAACATAAATGTAGAAAAGACTAGGCACAGTTACAAGGTGTATCAATCTGATCAAAAACCCTAACTACATCACCTCAAACATAAATACACTGGGTACTATCAGATCTCCATCCAAACAATGTGGATACACGACCCAAAAGATCAGATCGAAGCCTTTATGTCACTCTGCAACAAAAGTCTCAGTCCACCACTGTGAAAACCTCAGAGAATATATTTAAATATTTGAAATTCAGTTACAACGGCCACAGGTGGCGTGGAAAACAACATCAATGGTCAAGATTTGAAATCTTTATATTCTTTAAAATGCAATTGTAGATGAACTTTAAGTCACCCGGGCACCAATTAAAAAAAAAGATTACTGTTCAGGCTTAGAATTGTCACCCTAACTCAGGCATTAGGGCTACACGACAATTCCATCCTCTCAATGGAAACCTCTCCTAGCTGTCGGTAGACTATGAGTGAAGAGGAATCTCTAGATTCTAGGCCGGTTCCTATAAAATATGGGATATCACCTCCTGATTTGAAACTTAGTAGGGAAAGGGAGAAAAGAAACTTTAAAACTGGAAATAGATAGGGGTGATACACCAAGAATGAATCAGAAACCTGAAAAGAAAATGATAGTTCCAGATCTAACACATAATGAAATTCAGATGATTTGGTACACTGTTCAACATATAGGTTTAGTGAATTTAATTATCAGGGTTCAACCACAAATAACTCAACACTTAACAACATACATTTCTCAAATAAGGTTTGATAAATCAGATTTATCAATCTGGAAGGAACAATGAAACATTCACTTCCAATTTTAAAATCAGAATAGAAAACACTTACTAAAGAAGATGAAAAGGAATTGATAATCTGAACACAAAATGAGTTGAGAAATCTGGTATATCTTCTTCAAAAATCTCTGAGAA
>MU228071.1:2986454-3006786 GCA_018584345.1 Thuja plicata
TCAGACACTTGTCTTCTCTACCTGATCATGCACTTCAGTGGGGGTTCCAGCAGTATCTTCTGACAGAGTTTTCAGACATGCTTCAGAGATGCTTCTTGCTCTATTCTTTTCCCTTTATGTTTTGGGTGCCTGATCAGGCCTAGTTGTCGGGACCCATCTTTCCTGCTTTCTGCAGTAGTTTCCTAGGTTTGGCTTCTCCTTAAGCTTATCTTAAGGGGGGGTGTTAGAGTAATAGTCTATCGGGGTTACTAATTTAAATCATTATGATCTAATTAGTAACTTCCCTATTCACTCTAGTTTGCTTTAGCTAACCTTAGGTAGTTTCTATTTTAGTTTCCCTTTTAGGGTTTCGGTATTCCTTTATAAGGAATCACCTCTTTGTATTTCATAAGGAGATTGTAAATCATTTCATGGTTGAATATAGAACATAATTTCTGTCAATATGCATTTGCAGTCTCTGGCCTATCGGCCTCCATAGATTCTTCTGCCTCTCTGTCTTCTTCTTCTTTGTAACTGTCTTGCATGCAGGTGTTCTTGGGTAGATTGATGTTCATCAATCCTAACAGCTTCCACATGTCACCCTTTCATTTAATCCACCTAACCGATCTCACCATTTACCTCGCCGCATGTGCCACGTGGCACCACCTGGTTTGATGGGACCTCTACCACCTTATCATCCTACTTGGCCCTGCCACCTGTTAGCACCCGCACCATTGTGTGATCTGACTAGACCTGTCGTGACTAGGATCGCTCCATAGCCCTCTACCGACACTTATCATTACATTGATCACGTCACCTGAGCGTTGGCCCACAAAATTATCCTTCTTTTTCACCTTTCATTCGTCCATGTCACTACCCGTCCACTGAGTTGTCTGCCAAAAGGCACATGCCTTTTAGGCACTTCAATACTGAGTGCTCCAATATAAAAACATATGACTTTTGCACTTCATAGCCAATGTGGGATATATGTCTTTGAGAATTTCTAAGTAAAATAGACCAGCGAAGGCACCATTGAACCTCTGATCTTTCTGACTCCTTTTCAACTGCACAGAGACAAAACAAAGGAAACAAAACATGGCTTCCCTGTCCCTCTGCAACTTTTCAATCCCAGAAAATGACAAGAAACTCTCTGCAATAGAAGATTTCCACCATGAAAAGAGTTTAAAACATTATAAGAAGTTTAAAATGGGACTGTCAGAAAAGAGTCCTAACAGTGGCTCTGATTGGGATGTATGCCTCTTGCAGGCATAGAAAGGATTTAGGATCCTCTGGGATAAAGAAAACCACCTACTAGAAAGAATCCTAACTAATCAACAGAAAAAATAGAAGGAATATATACAAACACTCCTTCTCACGAGAACTTATCTTTTCAAGAAAAGTAAAACTTCATAAATTGCCCATGAACTGGAAATTCCAAAATATTTCCAGTTAAGTCCTTTAACATATATGAATCAGAACCCCACCTTCCATGAATTATGTATGGGCCTAACCAAATACGATCAGATTTTCCATGTTTTCCTTTTTCCTCTATTTTGGCATTCCACATCAAAACCATATCATTGAGTTCAAATTTCCTAGCAGTAGTTCTTTTTTCAAACAGGTTATTGCATTGTAGTTGTAGTTTGACATTCCTGTCATGTGATTCCCTTCTTGACTCATCAAGTTGCATCAAATCCTACAACTTGATCCTCATATCATCTTCTAGGTCGTCATCATATGCTTGGATGAATTTATACATCTGCAATAAATTATTTTGTGGTAATCTGGCATGAATACCATAAATTAAGTCAAAAGGTGCACATCCAATAGCCTTTTTTTACTGTTACTCTATCCGCCCACAGAGAAAGTTGCAATTTGGAATCCCAGGTCTTTTTTTACATCCAATACTCTCTTGATAATATTTATCAAGCTCTTGTTACTATATTCATCCTGACCATTGCCTTGGGGGTGATATGGGGAAGAAAAAGATATCTGAATCCCATATTATTGACAGAAATCACTGAACTCTTGTGATCTAAAGCACATTGCATTTTCCACCACAATTGTTTCTAGAAAACCAAATCTAGTCAACATATTTTGTATTATAAAATCAATCACAACCCTACTTGTGGCTCTTCTAGTGGAAATTACTTCCACCCACTTAGTAAAATAGTCAGTTGCCACTAGAATCCATGAATGACCTCCACTAGACTTATTAGGGATCTCACCAATGAAATCCATCCCCCATTTCTGAAAAGGTGCCTCAACTGTAACAGCCTTCAAAGGAAGATTCCCACTAAATTTTAACTTGCCTGAAAATCTCTAACAAGCATCACATTTTCTAACATGTTGATGAGCATCCTTGAAGATTGTTGGCCACCAAAAACTAGATTTGATAATCTTATGGGCACTAGTCTTAGCCATGTAATGGCCACCACATACACCATCATGCATTTCTTTCAAAAGATCATCAGACCTGTCATGATATACACACTTGAGCAATACTCCTTCATTTCTCCTCCACCATAACTTCCCTTGAGTTATTTCATACTTTAGAGCATGCAACTTGACTGTTCTCTTTTTATTATCACTCATGTCATGGGGAAGCACCATCTTCTGCAAGTATCCAATGATGTCCTTTTACCAACCAGAACAATCCATATCACAAATATAAGGTCCATGCTCGTCTTCTAACATATCAATGTGATTTGCATCTAAATTACTTTTAGCCATGAGTTTAGCAAGTCCTAGACCCCTCACCAACTTAGTGATATGGATTTCAATATTAAACTCTTGGATCTTGTTGATCCATCTACATCTCCTCCCTGAGACTTCTTGTTGAACTAAAATATCTTTTACAATAGCACTTGGCACATAAGCAACTATGGTTGCTCCTACTAAATAACATCTGAATAATTTTACAGCCTTGACCATAGCATACGCTTATTTTTCCATAATATCATATTTCAACTCTGGTGCCTCCAAAGACTTGCTAAAAAAATAAATAGGTTGTTCATAGCCTTCTGAATTCTTCTGCAATAATACTGCAGCAACAATATTATAAGAATCAAAGGAGAAAATCTGAAGTGGCTTGGTATAATCAGGGGTTCTCAAAATAGGAGCATCTTTAATAGCCTTCTTGATATCTGAGAAATCCCTACATGCTTCTTGAGTCCATTCCACTTTAGCTCCTTTCTTCATCATTTTTGAAATTGGCAAACTAGTCTCTGCAAAGTTTGTAACAAACCTCGTCAAAAAGTTCACTTGTCCAAAGAAGGACTGAATGCCCTTGATATTTTTGGGCTGGGCGACTTTATCAATTGCACTTACCCTTTCAGGGTCAATTCTAACTCCATCTTTAGAGACAATGTGTCCTAAAATCTTTCCCTTTGTTACCCCAAATACACACTTCTTTGGGATAAAAGAAACCCCATACTCTAGTTCTCTTACAAATATATTTTCAAGGTGATCACAGTGTTGATATTCTTTTGCTGAGTAAGCAGTAAGATCATCTTGATAAAATGCCAAAAACTTATTTATAAAGTCTGCAAACGCCACATCCATGGCTCTTTGTAAAGTAGCTCCAGCATTTGTCAAGCCAAAGGGCATCCTCACATATACATAAGTTCCCCAGTGTGTGGTAAATACAGTCTTGAACTGTTTAGATTCCTTGACCTTGACCTGATTATACCATGAAAAACCATCCAACATGGATATCAATTCAGACCCCGTGACTCTTTGCAACATTGCTTCCATGTTGGGCAATCCATAATTGTCCTTCAAAGAGCTAACATTTAGATTTCTAAAGTCTACACATAGTCTGATATCTCCATTTTTCTTTCCAACTGGTACCAAATTGGACACCCATGTTGAATGCCTTATAGGCTTTATGATTCCATCATCCCTCATCTTTTTTAATTCATCTTGCATCTTGGGTGCTAGAGTGGAATTGATAGGTCTTAACTTTTGTCTGAAAGGCTTAGTGCTTTCTTTTAATGGAATCTCATGCCGGAAAAGATCTTCTCTGTATGTTTTCAAATCATCATAAGACCATACAAAAACATGTCTATATTTTCTGAGAAGATCTACCAATGAATTTTTAAGCTTGGGTGACAACTTCTTGTACCAATATATACCTTTTAGGATATTGACTTGTCCCCAAGTTTATCTCCTCCAAGTCTTCAGGTTTTCTCACTGTACTTGCAGATAAAGGCTTGTCTTTGTTATCAAAGGCTCTCTCAAGTACAACCAGACCTTTAGGTACCTTATTGAATTTTAGTTGGAGAACCTCCCTTCCAAGAATATTGTCTTTCCCATCTAAGGTCTCCACAAAACCACTAAATTCCATCTCTTTATCACCATAGTTTGATTCACAAGATAGGAATCTCAAAATATCCAAGTCATCATCAAAGACTTGCCAATTTTTCAGCATTGTTTGGGATGGATGGTCTAGATTGAATCTCTATTTCAGAGATCCCTACAAAAGTAATATCTTCAGGCCTCAAGGAAATATTAGCAAGTAGGTCTGCCATCTTATTCTGACTTATGTCCATCCAATCAATGCCAAATGCATCAAAGCTTTCAATCTCATTCCAAACAGCATTCCTATATTGTTTTAGCCTTTGATTCCTTGAAGCATATATGGATCTTATTTGAGAGATAACCAACTCAAAGTCCCCAATGACTCTAATACATCTAATCTTGTGTCTTGCAGCTAATCTCAATCATATTAATAAAGCCTCATATTATGCAATATTGTTAGTGCAAGTAAATAAGAGAGAAAATGAGAACTTATATGTCTTACCACTGGGAGCTATTAGTAACACTCCCACACTAGCTCCTTCCTTTGAGCTTGCACCATCAAAATATATTGTCCATAAGTCAGTCTTATCTCCAATATTTTCTTTCTCTCCTTACAACAGCATATGTTGGACATGTCTCTCAGCTTTGTTGTTTTTCACTTGAAAAGATGCAATGTCAATATCTAAGAAATAATTCATTGCTTCATCCTCACTCTCCTCAATCATGTGGGGAGTTCTGACTTCTCCAGATACTTTGAAATTTTTACTAGCTATGTCAAATGTTGCAAAGGATAGATCACACTGGATACTCCCTCCCATTGAGGGACTCCATTTCCTAGATAGAAACATTCCATATTGAGGTGGGATGTCAACTACTAGAACACTCGTTGTCAGTATCTTTTCTGGAAATGCAGCAAGTGTATAAGGAAATTCCTTAATAGTACCTATGACAGGCACTTCTCTTGAATCTAATGCTTGACATCTCCCATGAGGAGTATCTACATGCAATCCCATTGATTTCATTAATTCTGCAGGCATGAGTGTGTTAGAAGCTCCTGAATCAATCATGCAATTCTTAACCATCTTGCCATTAATAATCAATGTTAAGAAAAAGGGATCCACAAATCCCAAAGGAGGAGTGACATGATTTGTATTTAAGAAGATTTGAGGGATCTTAGAAACAATCTCATCTGAATCTTTTCCCTTTGTACCAGATTTCTCCTTACTATTCTTTTTCTTCTCATCCATTTCTGATTTCAAGGCTCTTGTGTAGAAACATTAATCATCCATGTCAAATTTGTCTCCTTGTGCTCAGGAATCCTCATCATTTCTAAAAGTGGAACCCTGAATGTGATTTGTGAAATCAATTGTCCCATGTCAATAGGAGCATATTTGATATCATAAATATCTTGCCTAGTAATAACAATACTTCTATCCTCATTTTGAGTAGCCAAACTTGGCTCAACTCCTTTAACATCTTTTGAAATAGAATAAGCATTCATCTCTGGTGTCTTTATTTTAATCTTGCAGACAATACTAGGATCATTTGGTTTATTTTTTGTTCTTACTTTTATCTTATTCACATTCTCCGCAATTGTTTCTTTCTCTGGTGTCAACTTAGGGCTTGCTTTTTTATTTGTAATAAACATACCAATTGGTGTGCCATCGACATTACCAACTATCCTATTCCTTAAATTGTAATTACTTTGTGCTTGAGTAACCAATTTTTCTGTAATTTGATCCCTTTCTGCATCTGAGGATCTTCTTGCCACAAAAGGCTCCTTTTCTCTTGCAACATTACATATGATTTTATCAATGTCTGCCTATTCTTCATTTGATAAAAGGACATCATGGTTTTCGGCTTGATCATCAAACTCTTCTTCATTTGATGAAGACAACTCCTTATTCTGGCTTTGATTATCATATTCATCACTCCTTAAGTCTGCAAACGCCATTGCGATCCCAACATTGTCATATAGTTCATCTTCATCTTCCTTTTCTTGTTGGGTTTGACTTAGACATGTCTTCAGAGCAATAACACAATTGGCAGGGTTGTGTGGAGATTCACAAGCCTCACACCAGTAATTCTTGCTACTCATGTTAGCTGAATTTCTCTGAAGAAGATCAGGAGTATCTTTGTTTGGCTTCTATGTCCTTTGTGGAATAATGGGCTTGTCATCCTTACATTGGGTATTGTATGGGTAGTTTTGCATCCTAGGATGCTGACTGAAATTATTGTAGGATTGCCTCTTGTTATTTGGATCTCTTGGATTCTTATTCTCTCCTAGTTTCAAATATTTTATAGCATTTAGAATCTCTTTCATATTGACCTCTTCCTTAGGCTTAGCATTTGAAGGTTTATCCAATTCCTTTCTTGTAGGCTTCCAATCATCTCTTCTACCCAATTTCCCAGATACCCTCCTATTTGTTTCTATATTGACAACTATTTCATAAGCTTCTCTTATAGTCTTTGGATTCTTATATCTTAGGAGGTATCCCATATTAGAATCAAATGCATTAAGATAGGTAGCTAGAAAAGCCTTATCATCAAGTCTCATAACCTGAAAAAGTTTATGCATAGCTCTTTGAAATCTTATGTTGAATTCTGCAACATCTTCAATTTGATTCTTTTTTATATTGTTGAATTCACTTAACATGAATCCTTCATTGGTCTTATCACCATATTGCTATTTAAAGTAGTCAATTAATTCCTCCATTGACCCTACAGAATTATAGGGTAACCCTCTTAACCAATCCCTAGCATCCTCCACTAAGAACTAAACAAAAATATTCATCAATACATCCTCATGCATAACTTCATAATCATCCATCATGTTAGCAAAAAAATTTAAGTGCTCTTCACATGTGATTACATTGTTCCCAGAAAATCTAGGAAGTTTACCTCTAATGACACTTGGAATCTCATTAGGATAACCATGAATGTTATGAAAAGAAAATTATTTGTACCTTTTAGCATGAGTAGGTCTTCCTTGATTTGAAGTGTTAGCTTGAGAAGCAGAGGCCTTTGCATTTGATGTTGTAGCTCCTTCTACACCAGGATGAGAGAAGCTAGAAGACTATATGAGAAAATCCACTTTCCTTTTCATCTTTAGAGTAGTAGCATCAGCCTGTGCCTTCTCAAGCACTTTAGCCATAATTTATTGTTCTCTATTAGACTTTTCAAGATCAATATCTAGTTTAGACATCTGATCAACTGGAACTTTGAGGCCTTTTGGTTTATTTATTGAGACTCCTGCCATTGCGTTATTTCCCTTATCTTTAGGGCATTGATGGTCAACTATTTGATGAATGATAGGTTCCTCTTCAATTCTCTCAGGCTCAGCCATAATTGATGGCCTCTTGGTTTCGTACTCTCATCTTCACCTGCTCAATTCTGATCATCTTTTTCCTTTTCTCATCTTCCTTTTCTTTGTTCCTCTATTGTGTGATGGCTAGTTCTTTTTGGAGACATCTTGTCCATTCTCTCTCTTCATCATCAACATCTTCTAAATCAAGAAGTGTGATGTCAAAGTATCTTTACTCTCTTGCACTAGGAGAGTTATAATCTTCATTTGTACCTAGTCCCACATCTGCATCCTCCTCATACTCTGATGCATTTCCTTCTTGGCTACATTAGGTGGTCTTTCTTCTCTAATGCCCTCCTCATGTCTTTCAATTTGAGGAGCTCTTCTATTACATTTTCCTTTTCTTGGTTTCTCAGCTCTAGATGTAGTTGGGACTTCATCTCTTAACCACCCATTAGGATTTTTCTTTGACCAAGACCTGGTGCCTCTGTAACTCGTAATGGAAAGTGTGTGACAAAATAATTTTTAAATACTCAGCACTGCTACAGAGAAAAATTCAGAATCGCCACCCAACACTTGTTGGGATCACAGCACTAACTAATATGAATAACTTTCAAATAGAGAACTCACAAGATAAAACAATAAGGAAAGTGAATCTTGAGTAACTCTATGCCTCCAATGATCAACTTACTAGCCAGTTATGTCAAATTAATGCACTTCCCCAGTAGAGTCGCCATCTTGTTGGTGACTAAAATTGTTACGCTACAAAAAGCAACCAATATATCTTATGACTGATGTTAGGAGTGGTTAGCTCCAAGTATGAAAGCTTTGTAAGATAACTAGACCAGCTATAGGGTCAAGACTACCCTCTGCACTTCTGGCTCTGCAAAACCAAGGTAGGTACACCTATCCAGACTAAACTCAACTCCTTACAATACCCTCTACTTATGGATTTGAATAACAGATAAATGGTAAGTAAGTACTAAATGCCAACCTAGCATTCATTGACTCTTTGCTACCATGATGGAATAATAAGAACAACTATAAAAGTAAAGAATTTTGGTAATGAGTTTGATTATATTTAGGGATAGAAGACAGCCAAACCTATCATACATATATCTCCACAGAATATACTAGTTCTAGATCAGCGCCTTATCCATTGGGAAAATTCCTAAATATAATACTGAAACTGAAACACCTTATTGGCAAAGATTCAAAGCCATAAACATATAATCTCTCATAATACACACTGCAAAATCCGCAAATAGATATCCAAGTAGAATCAATGTAATATCCAAAGCATTAATTTGATCTAAGACCAAAGACTTATGGAATACACATATGCATAAGCAAGACTTGTATAGTAAGCCATAAAACTTACAACTCATAGAGATATCACAAAGGAGAGACTCAAATCTGAGACAACTTATATTAAGTATGATGAAACTAGTTCCTGAATCAGTATGACAAGGAAATATGCAATATGACAATATGCAAAAGATCAAACAACTTTCAACTCTGCTTTAAAACAATCTAAACAACATCTGTTATATCCTAGACTGGAAACAAATACAAGCCTTAAGCTTTACAATATTCTCCCAATTCTCCAGCCCTTTCTAAATGGTCTTGAAAATCCCCTTATAGGAAACAGGGATACAACAAGCTTCAGATCATTTAGGGTTAGGGTTTACAACCATAAATGAAAACATTAAATGCATTCAATTTACTCAACTACCATGTCATTAAAATGAAACCCTGTCTCTACTCCAACCTGCGCAATCTGATCTGGTCTGTATCCATACTTCTTGGGATGTGAAGAACAGTAGCATGAAGTCTAAAAATTTCCAAGCCATGACGTAGAGAGTAACTCAACATAAATGTAGAAAAGACCAGGCACAATTACAAGGTGTATCAATCTGATTAGAAACCCCAACTGCATCACCTCACACATAAATACACTAGGTACTATCAAATCTCCATCCAAACAAGGTTCTACAGGTGTGGATACACGGCCCAAAAGATCATATCAAAGCATTTATGTCGCTCTGCAACAAAAGCCTTAGTCCACCGCTATGAAAACCTCTGAGAAAATATTTAAATATTTGAAATTCAGTTACAATGACCATAGGTGGCGCGGAAAACAACATCGACGATCGAGATTTGAAACATTTATATTCTTTAAAACACAGTCGTAGATGAGCTTTAAGTCACCCGGGCACCAAGTAAAAAAAGATTACTTAATCCCAGTCAAATTTCATTGACCTCCACGTGGCACCTCTCCATTGGGCCTTAGAACCACCTGTCCCTTACCCCTCCTGCATAGGCCCCACACTTCTTACTGCCGACTTGGACGCGTGACAATATTTTCGTCATCGCGCGATGCATATCTTCCATGTGTCTTTCCTTCACACGATGGCGATAGTTTACTGGATCCGATCTCCTTTTTACCATCTTCACCTTTGCCAATGCTTCCACGCCTCACCCTTTCACTCGATCCACCTAACCGATCCCACCATTTACCTTGTCGCATGTGCCACGTGGCACCACCTGCTTTGATTGGACCTCTGCCACCTCATCATCCTACTTGACCCTGCCACTTGTTAGCACCCGTTCCATTGCATGATTTGACTAGACCTTTTGTGACTAGGATCGCGCCATAGCGCTCTGTCGACACCAATCATTGCATTGACCACGTCACCTGAGCATTGGCCCACAAAATTATCCTTCTTTTCCCCCAGCCGGTTGTCCACGTCACTGCCCATTCACTGAGTTGTCTGCCACAAGGCGCGTGCCTTATAGGAACTTCATTACTGAGTTTCTAAAATCATTCTCAACAAATTCATTACATATAGTTTTCAATTATCTCATTATGTCAGAAATGTTGTCTATAATTCCACATTTTTACGTGCATTTGTATTATTGGTGGTTACTCAATAATCCTTTCAAATTTTATGGGGTGCTACCTTTGTGATGCCTTGACAAACGTATTCTTTCACAGCCCCCGTATCACATACATAGCACCATTGTAAGTGAAATTTAATGATTTCACAATCCGTTTAAACACATTTTGTCTTATGTGTTGTTGTTTTCATTTTGTCTTATGTGTTGTTGTTGTCATAGGCTAGTTATTTTGGAGTCGAGGTTCGGGTTTGATTCTTGAAATCTTGAAATTTCATAAGGTTAAGATTAGGGCAAGTTTTGGTGGGAAGGTAGGAAATTTGACTTTTCAACTTTCTAACAACAACCAAAATACTTAACTATTAACCATTAACATTTTCTCAAAAGTATATGTTTTAGAATAAGTTGAGATATTGACCCAAAAGAATAGGAGAAGTTGGGATGTTCACTCTTAACCTCCCCACTATTTTAGCTCCTTGCTTTTCCACAATCAAAATCTCAACCCATAACCCTTAACCTTTTGGCAAGTTGGGATTTTAAAATCTTAACCTTTTTAAAGTTAAGGTTTTAAATTTTTCAATTTTAATTTTAATTTTAAATCATTTAAAATTAATACGCCAACTTCAAAAGAGCGTAACTTTTGACTCGTAGCTCCGATTTGAGAAATTCTAAGTGCGGCATAGAGATGACGAATAACCGGAGAGTATGGAAACACGAGAACACTAGGAAACCCATAGATTAATACTCTTTTTTGAGCTCAAAATATGGCATATTTTAGTTTTTTACAACCCGAGATGATGAGATTTTTAAAATTTGACTGAAGGACCATGGAAAAATATGTGCAAATAGACAGTCACATAGACCCCCATAAATAACCTTGGATATGACTAGAAAATATATTGAAATTTTTACTATTTGAAGAAACCACAGCAACATGGATAGAACTCAATCCTCCAAATTATCTTTTAGTCCATATAGTTTTTAATATACAATGTTGCACTATTACTTTCCACGTTTGCTACTTATAGCAAATGTCTAAACAGCATATAGCTAGCGGTGTTAAGCTTTGTTCATTCAAGAGATTAAAGAACTTTAAATTGTAAAGTTCAAATGTGAATTGTAAAATTTTAGTATAAGTGAATCATATCATTGGTTTATTCACAATAAGGTCAGCCAAGGCTAAAATCAAGATATATGTTTATAACATATCTTTGAGGCACAACAAGTATCCTCCAAAGGGATATAGTCCACAAAATCCCCGGTTGTAAACAATTTTCAATATACCATAGCTTCTCAAGTAGGGTTCACTAATCTAATAGGATCTAAGACTTTGATTGACTTACACAACATCTATTATTAGCTTTCATATTTTGAACTAATGTTAGTAGAACACAATCTTTCAACTTTTGATTCTATAATGGAGTCTTCTTGTTCTTAAATTTCCATTATGGTAGTAATCGAATAAGTATTTGGATTCTTGAATGTACTTGCTTGTAACGTGTTTAAATTCATTTAAGTTGTTTGTTGTTCCCCAAGCACACCTAGACCTCATATCACTTGTTTAACAATTGGGACCGCAAATTAAAAGATATGAGAAATTAGAAGTAAAAAGAGTCATTTGATATATCCTACCACTATTTATAGACCTCCACCATTATTTATTATTCCACTTATTGTTGCACTCTCGAACACTTTTCCTTCCACCACTACAACTAAAAGAATCAATTTTGAATTGATGTCTAAAGTTGAAAAAATAGTATCAAAAGGTTTAATCATTTGTAGATATCTTTCCTAGATGAATTTGAACCTTTAGTGGGTGACATAATGATTAGTTAACATATTTCCAATAATAGTTTAAGCTAAAAGTGTGGTATGATATATACATAACCACTTCCATACGATAAGGGCCGAATAAGGTAAAGATGAGTAACTTGATTCTGGAATATTGCGTGAGACATGGGCTTTCCCTCATTTCCCTCTATTTGTAGGCTTCCTCTTTTTCTACCATAAACTCCACTGTTATTTGTTCTTTCACTCTATCAAGCTTTATCCTTATACCCTCTACCACCATAACAAGAAGAGTTGCTTTGCCATCCATGAAAAGAAAATTGTGCAAAGAAGCTCCTCTTTCTTACACTCAACGTCTTACATGAACAATCAAAGTACTAGAATTTAGATATGTTTATATATTGTTGACAAGATAGGCTTTAAACAATTTAGATATGTTTATATATTGTTGACAAGATAGGCTTTAAACAATCTTAAATAAATAATTTAAAGAGACAAGGTTCTTAGTTCATCGGAACGCCCATTAAAATTGTATTCTTAAATTATTGTGGATGTTGACTGGGGGATAATGTACATATATTTGGTGGATGACAATGACCTTTCAAGTAATGTATAGGGAGCTCATTTCATGATGCAAACCTATTAAAATAAGATACTTCAATTTGTGGAGATATAATAGCATAGATATTATAGAGAAGATATCCTAAAATAAGTTTTAGGATAGCTACAAATGTAATAGCACTCTATATTTTGTGTGTTTCAAATGTAGCAATCTCTCTTTCATTTATATTGAGAATGAGGCAAGGAGAGACATGTCCCATGATGGGACATGTCTATTCATTATTATGTGATTAATATAATGATATCTTTGAATCATTTTTATATTAATTTCTCCTAATAGTATTTTAGATATATATCTATATGTATATTATATCTCACATTATATATATATATATATATATATAAAATTTTCAATAATCTCATAGGATTTATCCAACAGAAGCTACAAAACATCAACACTCCCTCTTAGCTAGAGAAGATAAAATCCATCAAAATGCAATTCACAAAAGATCCATTACTTTTAAGAGAGAAGATATCACCTCATCGTGGTATCAAGAGATATGGTTTGACCAAGAATATCAAGTCTCATTATACTCACCATAACTCAAAAAATATTTTAGATATCACCTCAATATGATATCAGAGATATGGTCTGACCAAGAATATCAAGTCTCATGATATTCACCATAACTCAAAAAATATTTTGAGTTATCACCTCTATATGATATCAGAGATATGGTCTGACCAAGAATATCAAGTCTCGTGATATTCACCATAACTCGGAAATTATTTTAGATATCACCTCAATATGATATCAGAGATATGGTCTGACGAAGAATATCAAGTCTCGTGATATTCACCATAACTCAAAAAGTATTTTAGATATCGCCTCGATATGATATCAGAGATATGGTCTAACCAAGAATATCAAGTCATGATATTCACCGTAACTCAAAAATGTCCTATAGGTAATGTGCACATGTACCCTTACCATAGGAACATTCATATCATCTATCATGATCCGTTTCAGACATCATAAGATGTCTATCACAATAGAAGGCCATGGTCTGTTTATGGAACTTAATCCACCATGCAAGATATATCATCTATCATGATATGTTTCAGCCATCATAAGATATCTATCACAATAGAAGGCCATGGTCTGTTTAAGGAACTTAATCCACCATGCAAGATATCATCTATCATGATCTGTTTCGGACATCATAAGATGTCTATCACAATAGAAGATCAAGTTATTGTAAGATCGTCACCTTCCAATAACTTTTACAAATGCAAGTGATAATCATTTGGAAGTCGTCACTTCCTCATGATGTACACAAGGGGCGGACTCATTAAAAACACGGAGTCACACACATGACATCCACCATGCCTCAGCGCTAAGGGTGGAAACAAGGGATTTCACCTCGAACTTCTCTCACAGAGAATAGCTCATTGAACAGATATCAAGTTGTTGATCTTTTCATCCAAGATTGCTTAAGATAAACTGTCAGACTCCCTCTGAATTTGATATCAATCTTCTAAGCTCCTCGTCCAAAGTTATCTCTGAAGTGTCAGACTCCCTCTGAATCTGATATCAATCTTCTTTTCCTGCAAGAGCATCCCCAGAAAAGATTAAGCAAAATAGCTCTTATAGTACATATAGAAATACAAATAAGAGAGAGACTACAAAGAGTAGATAAATGTAATACTCGAGGATAATAAATACTTATCTACGCATCAACATCCTTGATACAAGTTGCTTCAATGAAGGTCCATATACATCAAATCATAAAATACCTTCTCAGATTATTTGAGAGACATCTCCCCTTTGAATCATCTCCCCACTAAGGATGGTTCAAATGGGAATGTAACATTGGTTATTATTACCCCCCACAATATAAAATTCTCACTCTTATATCGTTGAACAATTATCATGTCTTCTTGTGAAATGCCTTGATTGCTCCAATAGAGGTGACACTCTATAATTAATGTTTGCTTTGTAGAAGGAGACACCCTTCTTTGAATATGTGCTTCTTTGTTAATGCTTGACCACAATCATAACAAATTAATATCTCTTTAGTGAAAACCGCTACAAGGTCTAACTAATCATTATGGAAATCTTTTTGTATACTTTGCAAATTCATTGTTCTCAACCTCTTACTAAACACTTCAAGCACTCCTTTGGCTTCTTAACACTCTGCTACAATTCACTTGACCTTATTCTTTGCTCTTGGTGTGGACAAAAGTCTGCAACACAACTTCACTCACTAGATTTCACATAGACCGGTACACAGTCAGTCATAACTTTTGAACCCAACACTTTCTCTCCAATCGCTCCAGTGAGATTCTTCGCAATTTGTTTATCATCGACATATCCAAAATTCAACAAAATCCAACGGTTTATTTGTGAGGTATGGTCCTTGTACTGAGACTGTATTTTCTGAGATAGTCGCACATTCACCATCAACAAACTACTCTCTTACATTTGCAGTCTGACTCTAATACCATGTTAAGTTTTAGGATAGCTACAAATGTAATAGCACTCTATATTTTGTGTGTTTCAAATGCAACAATCTCTCTTTCGTTTATATTGAGAATGAGGCAAGTAGTGACATGTTTATTCATTATTATGTGATTAATATAATGATAATATCTTTGAATCATTATTATATTAATACTATAATTTTCAATAATCTCATAGGATTTATCCGACAAAAGCTACAAAACATCAACAAATATATTACCTATTGTAGATGATAGCAACAAAGATTGGCTATTACAAGTAGATACCATCTCATTTATTTGACTTCTATAACTTCCACCTCTATTTGATCTTCCACTCTATTACACTATCACTATTCTTTCCAACATCACAACTAGAAGAATCACTTGATCGTCCATAAGAAAAATCATTATGTATCACTACTCACCTTTCTAGCTTTGCCTTTTCCATTTAGCCTCTCAAACTAGTAGGATTTGGATATGCTTATATAGTATTATCATGTTGATCAAACTCGAAGTTTGTGGTTGGTTGTCAATTGGACTTTATACAAACTTAAATAGATAACTACATGGAAACAAAATAGTTTATCAATTTAGAGGACTAGATGTTAAAATGGATTATCTAATTATTGTGGATGTTTAGTAGGGCTCAAACATAAAGTATTAATTTGAGACAACAATAAAATTTTCAATAATGTTGAAGTGATTTATATTCATCATGTAAACGAGATAGAACTAATGATGTTCAATTTTGTGAACATACACACCAATGTGTTACATTTGCATATGATAGTTACAAATGTTAGTCATTGTATAGTTAATTAGTATCACATTCATGTCGAACATGCAAAACCCAACCACTTGCCATAACAACCCTTGTTGCAATTTTATCACTTGATTCCATTTATATTATGAAGACTTGTTTGTACACAATATTTGTGATAATATAGTCATAGTTTATTGCTACTAATACAATCAAATTCAATGCCTATCAATGTACCAACTTGAGACATTAATACACTACTACATTCCCAATCACAATATACAACAGTTAGATGACATTATTGATTAAAGATCTACCTCATCCACCATTTAGTGAAAGCCTTTTGTATCTTTTGAACGGCATAGATTGTTTATCAACAATGAAGAATAGTTTTTGATTAAGTAAAACAGGTTTTAAAGGGTGTTTTAAACAATGAAGAATAGTTAATGATATGCACACACGTGCTTTGCGGCGCGCGCACGCAAGCACACCCACACACACACACAATGTTTGGTCTCCTAATTATGTATGGTCTTCTATTATAATGTCAATTATCCAAGGAAAGACTATAAAACTTTTCTAAAAATTGTTATTTTTTGCTCTTACAAGTTTTCACAACTAAAAAGGTCTACTAACATTAATATGATATTTCACATGCACACATGCATCCCACACACAAGCATGTGCACACACGCACATTTTATATTCTATTTAATCATCACTCAGCTATTACCAAACCATTACAAAAGATTAATGTTTTACCTTTAAAAGAAGGGAAAAAACAACTCCAAGCTCTTCATAAATTGATTGTGATATTTAATAGATCTACTCCTATAACTTGAAGGGCATAAGAAGTGCACCGAGGTCAAGGCCACACCACACTAAATAGTGCAAATCTCCTTTTAAATTACCATGTTAAAACTTTGGAAGCATTCAAACTTGTCCATTGCATCTATAACTTAGGACAACAACTAGAAGGCCTAAATTTGATAGTTGTATGGTCATATTTATACATATCACATAAAATACAATCAAATTTTACGAAGACCGCAATATGAAAGGGAAGAGTTTGGTTACAATCGAAAATTATATATTGAGCCTATTAATTTTTCTTTAATTAAAGTCTACTGCCAACATTTGAATGATAGCTTTGAATGGAAAACCATCATGAAAAAATTTCTTCGCAAGCAGGGTTGATCATCAAATTTAGGCCCTGCTAATGACTTACAAAAATGAGAATTGCCTTAAATGATTATAATCCAAAGTGAGAACAATCTATATACACCAAGAATTTTGACTTGATTTTACATGCAGAAATTTGTACAACCTCTATCCAGTAATTGATAATAAGATATGATAGTATGATCATAATCATGTAATCTACTTTATTTTAATAGCATATCACTCAATGTATGGAGTTAAGCGTGCAAGCCTCATATCTTGTAACAGCATCCTTGTATAAAAGGCCGTCTCATCTGGATTGGCTACCCATCTGTAATTCCATGTCATTTAAGGTTTGAAATTAGCATATTCCAATACATAAAAGGAAAATTACAAAAAAATAAGCTAGACCTAACATTGTTCTGAAAGAAACACATCATAACAGTTCTAGATGCTTTGGTCATGAAATACATATGTAAAAATGTGACTTGGAAACATACAAAGAGGAAAAACTAGAACTCTTTTGATATCATAATTTAAAAAAATCACAACTTTTGATATCATTACCACTTTAGAAAATGTCTAATTTCAAAAATTCTTGCATCCAATGCATTTATAGGATAACATGAATAGGAGATTGTTATGCTACACCTAAGTTCTCTGTGTTTTTCTGCCACAATTATGAGAGCTTTGAGATAGACTGGCCCAACAAATCGGTATATACTGGAGAATTATTAGCTATTTTCGGAGAGGTAAAGTTGTGCTTTAAGTTGGAAACAAGAAGCTATCTACTATAACAAATTATGGGAACATGCTATTCCACCTACACAAATTGGAATATTAATTTTTACAGCCACCAACACCTCTGAAAATGTTAAAAAAGAGGATGCAGCTAGGATAAAACTTATGATTTGCGTCAATGAAATTCAGCCAAATGTATCTTCCAGTCGTTACTTTCTTTCAATTAGCTCTAGTAATGAAATGTTTGGGAACATTAGAGTTGAATTTGATTATGCATACTATAACTTCTAAAACTCGGAGTAGGTAGATGACCAATCTTAGATGCATTTGGGAATATTCTACATAAAAACATAGGATGAACAGAAAATTCAAGGATGCATGTATGTGAGTACCATGTGCAGATGTTTCTATGCCTTTTAAAATTGAATATTGTTTAGACATTTCTTATATCTGATCTTAAGAAGAAAATTATGTGAATAACTTCAAATCTGATCTGGCTAATTAAAATAAGCAAAGAACCACAGAAAATTAAAATAATCATGAAACCATACATAGAGATTTATGTAGGAAAAACCTTTTCGAGAGGAAAACCCCACTCCAAAACCTACACAATGTATTATGAATTTGATAAAAAAATACAATACACTTGCAATGCAAGTCTTCACAAGAGTATAATCTCAACAATCTTTTAAGAGTAACCTAGCAACAGTCTTATGGGGAATACACTTCCTACACTAATCTTATGGGGAAGATTATGTGAATAACTTCAAATCTGATCTAGCTTATTAGAGTAAGCAGAGAAATACAGAAAATTAAAATAATCATGAACAATAACAAAGAGATTTATGAGCAACTTTTCGCGCGCTGCAAGCTTTTTGAATTTTGAATGGCGGTCTTGCCTGGGGGGAGCCTTCTCCCCCCCCCCCCGCGTTCAGTGACCCTCACCCGGATTCTACTACCGGTGAACTGGATGTTGAGCCTGCAAAGGTTTATGCGGCAAGTACTTCGGATTCCCTGCCAAAATTGTCCCCCAAGGCTAACTAGAGAGGTGCGCTTGTGGGGGCCCCCAGGGCAAGATGGAATCCATTTTGGCTGATTTCTCTCTCATGGAGGAAGGAACTGAAATTACCCTCCCGGACTCTATTGTGGACAGAACCATGGCAGTTTTGAACCTGGCTATCGTGGGTAGATTTTTCAACTTTTGGCCCACCATTGACATGGTGAGGAAGTGTGTAATGAGCCTATCTGGCTCTTCTCTGGAATCTCAACCGAATTCACTTCACAAATAATATAAACTAGATTTCTCTTTTGAAAAAGACAATTATATAACTTTTTTGGAATTCTCAAATACATAAATGTAGAACATCATCCATGAAATAACAATACTTATAATACTCTTAACGCCAAGTTTCGGATTCACTCAGGGAATTTAAATTGAATTTGCATTTTTAAACACAAGAAATAAATACCAACCACAATCATTGAAGCCACGGCGTCTAAGGCAAACCATTAACAATGTTTAACGCTGAATGCTGCTACAGCAGCCAAGACATTAACGCCAAGTACTGAAGATAGAGTTGCTCGTTGAAGATTGTACACCACAGGCACCCACGGCTGTAAATAAGACAGCTAACACGTGGCAAGCAGAAGCTGGTAATTATATACTCTCACATCACCTTGTTACCAAACATCTTCAGCCACGAACCAAGCTAATTATTCAACCTTCAAACAGCTCCACCAATTACTACAGCAACCCCGCTGAAAACGGCCCTAATTGACACAATTTCACCAGCATTCAAACGCTGATCCAAAGTGTACAGAATCTGAGATAAATCGTTCTCAGCCAGCATATGACTTCCAACCCTTCAAACGTCTCCAACAGACCAGACTTCACCAAAGCAACACATAATGATCAATAGATAAAATTGCAATACAAAATTCAGTATATCTACAATTCTTCAGTTGTAGATGTCAAACCCTTATACCTCAACAAGGGATTTGATTTACAAATCAGAACTTCTCCTCAGAGAAACAAACAAAATATAATATAATCAATCGATGCCTTTTTCTCATCAAATGGTCTCATATTTATAATCCTCCATTGACAAAAGTTTCCCAAATGAATTCCACTCAACACAACTCTTTTTTAGCAACTTCCTTTTAAAACATTATTATAATAAAGTATCATTATAATAATGTGACTTACGCTTATAATCAATTAAATAAATGGCCCCTTCCAATGATGACTCAACCCTCAACTTAAGTGAAATTATAAAGTTAATTTATAACTTTATAATAAGCCATTTAATGATTTAATAATAATTTGGCCACTA
>MU228071.1:3006836-3018363 GCA_018584345.1 Thuja plicata
GGTCCATCTCAATCAACACCCGACTTACCACAAATAGTAAGCACACAAAACTAAGCTCAAACGAAGTCCAATTTGAGCCAAACGAAGACCAACCTGTAACTTACTGAATTGTGGGGAAGACAAGACCATCCCAAGCCAAGTCTGTGTCTCAGAAGATCCTCTATTTGCAATAATTAGCCTACGAGGATCACAATAATAGGCTAATCTCTTAAACTCAGATGCTGACAAAAACGGGGACATTACAAAGTGGGTGAGAACCCAATGGAAACTCAACGGAAGTGTGGTGGTCTCGGTGATGCCGGGAGGTCTGTTCCTCTTCAAATTCACTACTTTGGAAGATCTTGCTTTCGTCCTCTCGGGATCTTGGTTGTATGGCAAATATTTCCTCACTCTTGCTAAGTGGAAGCCAGGCTTCGATCAATCTATTGAGCTTAGTAGAATGGCGCCGGTCTAGGTCCGCTTACCTGGCCTCCCCCTTGAGTTCTGGGACGAGAAGGTCTTCAAGTGGATTAGGGACTCTTTTGGGCACTATATCTTGGCGGATATGGTTACTCTGACAAAGTCACGCCTGGTTTTTACTAGGCTTTGTGTCAATGTAACGATCAACAAAACCCTACCCAACTTTGCGGTCCTCAAATCCAAACTTGGTTGTTGAACTCAGGCCATAGTCTATGAGAACGCCACTCTCTTCTGCCAAACTTGTAACTCAAAAGGCCACACGATGGCAAACTGTAAGGCTCCCCAAGAGAAGGAGCTCAAGCTGAAGAACATGGCCACTGTGGACGCAAATTATGGGGGCTTGCAGCCAAACCCCTCCGGGGGATGCAGCCCTTTGCAAACCCCCCTGCTTTGGCGGCTGAGGCCTCGACTCCTTCTGGGCTTGAAGATGGAGAAATACCGCCTGGTACTGCCACCGCAGGTGAAGAGATCATGTGTCTGCAACCGGAGATGGCCTCGGATACTATTGGTATTATAGGCCGACATCCCTTGGATCCCTTGATACCTCTACCGAGTTCCCCTTGCGGTGAATCGATTTCTGGGTTGGTTGTGTGCCCCTGCAGGGTGTGCTCTCCCCGATAGCCATGCCTGACCCCGTCCTAACACCTAAGGTGTTGGGCATGCCGGCTGATGAGGAGGCTGGCTAGCTGACTCGGCAGAGAAAACCAGGAACAAGAAGATGGATGTTGGTGCTGAGGCAAAGGTAGGAAGACCTTCTGAAAGGTCCAGAAGACATAAAAATGTTCCAAGGGAGATTACTGCAGGGAGGCAGCTCACCCTCGACCTAAGCCAAAAAGGTAAGAAATAATTTTTCTTTCCTGGAATATTAGGGGCCTCAACAGCCCTCAAAAACAATATGCAATTAGACAATATATCAATGACTACATGGTGGACATTTTGTTGCTGCAAGAGGTAAAGATGACTTATTCTAATTTCAAGATTTTGGTGGGGAGGTTATGGTCGGGGGCCCTTTTTTTCTACTCAGAGGCGTCGGGGGCGTCGAGGGGCATTGCCACCCTGTGGAACCCCTTACATGTTACGAGGGATGCCCTTAGTTTCTCCTAGCACTACCTTGCGGTTACTTTCACTAATAAGGCTGAACAATGGCACAGCTTTAATGTGTATGCCCCCAACACCCACCCTGGGAGGAGTGGTGTGGGGTGAGCTATCCTCCTGTTTCCTCGCCCTTAAAGACTCCAAAATTATGGTAGCGGGTGACTTCAACTCCCCCCTATTCCCCTTTGATAAGCTTGGAGGGTTGATAGACTATACTGACAGCATGGGAGACTTTTCTAGCTTCGTCAGCAATAATAGCCTCTATGATATGGAAATGATGGGTAACCCCTTCACTTGGTCCAATAACAGGAAGGGCCCTCACCTCATCCAAGTCCATCTTGACCGGTTCTTGGTTTCCTCCTCCTAGGACTTGGGAGTTGCTTCCTCTTTGGCTTCTTTACCCAGGACCACCTCAAACCACAGCCCACTCTTGCAAAAATGGGCAGAGAATCAGCGCCCTAGCCCTGCTCCCTTTAGATATGAGATTATGTGGGCATCCCACCCTACCTTCCGTGAGAAGGTCAAACATTGGTGGTCCACCCCGGTGAGGGGTTTTGCTATCTTTCGAGTTGCAAAAAAATTGAGATTATTAGAGGAGCTATCAAAGGCTGGAGCAAAACCAACTTTGGGGATATCTTTAAAACCAAGAAGGATCTTTCCAGGAAGCTTGAGGTCCTCCAACAGCGGATGGCTTCTGGTGACCTCTCCCCGGACCTTCACAGTGATGAGGAAGCTACTAAGAAGAACTGGAAAGAGATCATGACCAATGAGGAAGTCTTTTGGAAGCAGAGATCGCGTGTCCAGTGGCTTGAGAAGATCGTAATACTGCTCTCTTCTACAGATCTGCCTGCAAGCACAAGAAAAGGAATTATATCCACACCGTCAAGGACAATGTGAGGTTGGTGGTCTTAGATACCACTCATTTAGAAACTATGGCTACTAAGTACTTCACTTACCTCTTTTCTGAGACGAACTCTGAGAATGTGGAGAACCTGCAAGAACAACTTCTCTCCCACCTCCCAAGGACTGTGGCTAATGTCGACAACGACCTCCCCTCCTCTCTCGGGTCTTTGATTCTGAGTTCAAAGGGGCGATTTTGGCCATGGGTGCCTACAAAGCGCCGGCCCAGATGGATTCCCCTAGTGTTTTTTCAAGAATTATGGGATATTGTGGGCCCTAACGTGACTCAGGCAGCTAGAGATTTCATCATAACGGGCAAGTTGTTACGACAGCTCAATGATACCTACATTGTCCTGGTTCCCAAAACTGAGAACCCTACTGCTATGGAGGATTTCAGACTCATAAGTTTGTGCAACACCTACAAAATCCTATCTAAGGTCATGGTTAATAGAATCAAACCCCTGCTTGATAAGATTATCAACCCTAACCAAAAGGGGTTTGTTCTAGGCCGGCAAATTATGGATGCAACTATCACAACTCATGAAATTCTTCATTCCATTGACCGCAGTAAAGCTGCGGGGATGGCTCTCAAGCTTGATATCTCTAAATACTACGACAAAGTCAACTAGCTCTTCCTTTTTTACAAGGTGCTCTCTGCTTTTGGGTTTAATCAGTCCCTCATCAAAATTATTAAGGAATGTGTAGAGTCTGTCAGATTCTCAGTTCTCGTGAATGGCAAACCTGGACACAAGTTTCCCCTAACTAAAGGACTGAGACAGGGGGATCCTCTCTCCCCCTACCTCTTCATCCTGTTGGCCGAAGTTCTTGGGCGCAATATGATGCAGTTGGTCAAGAATGGCATAATTCAGGGAATTAAGCCTACCACCACCCTCCCCCCGTCGGTTCTGCAGCAGTTTATCGACGACACCTTTTTCTTTGGTACCTCTTCGGTTATTGAGGCCAAGGCGTGGAAGACCCTTCTTGATGAATATGCCACTGCCTCTGGTCAGCACATTAATTATCATAAAAGAAGGATATTTTTCTTCAACATTGATCATTGATACAAGGGAAAATTCTGGACATTCTGGGTTGCCAGTCGGCCACGCTCCCGGCAACCTATTTGGGTCTCCCTTTGACGATTAAAGATGTTAAAAATGACTTCTAGAACTCTATCCTCGAGCGTACCCAAAGGAAGCTTGCTGGATGGAAAGGCAAGCTCGTTCAGTAGTGCTGGGAAACTGCAATTGCTCTTCGCTTCTCTGCAAGGAATTCTGGTGTATTTTCTCTCCATCAAAATTTTGGGACCCATGGCTGACAAACTTGAGAAAATCTAGCACACCTTCCCTTGGTCTGGTTCTGAGGAAAAAAAGAGGCTCCCCCTGGTATGTTGGGACAAGGTTTGCTTACCCAAGTCTCTTGGTGGCCTTAGGTTACGAAAAATAAATAACCTAATGTGATATACTTGTTTGACATAAGAATTAATAATGTATAAGATTTAAACAATACATTTTTTAATAAGATTAACATATATATTAAACAAATAAAAATAATACAATGTAAATATTATATATTTGATTGCTTCATATATTATAATATAAATATAAATACTATATATCAATATTATATATTTGATTGCTTCAAATATTATAATATAAATATAAATACTATATATCAATTGTATTTATATGACGTACTATCATACATCTAAAAAACATATTAATTATAAATTAAAATAATATATAATATTATTAAATATACATAAATCTGAAATGCATGTAATCTGAAATGTAAATTAAAATAAATTTGAAAGTATATATATAGACATATATTAACATAATATAAAATTAAAATATATAATAAAACATATAACATAATATATACTTAACTAAAGTAATAATTAAAAATTAGTTCCATCGTCAGAAGACATGAGTTACAAAGAGACATCTCTAACTTATATAAGGGAAATGATTCTCATTCCCCAAAAAGGGGGGAAGGGAAGGGAAAATAAGGATAGACATTAGTTAGTCTGCAGCAGATAAAAAGAAGACCTACAACGGACTACGTAGGCTTGGTCGATCAATATTAAAGGTATGAATTTTATATTTGTATAAAATGTACGACCAAATAATATATATATGAAGGCACACATATTTATGGAATTAGGAAACTCCCTTCCATCCAAATAATAAAAGTGATAAATAGTTCTTCATGATTATAGATAATTTTATATGTTATGTTTATAGAAATGAATTCAATATAGACAATTACAACTATATATATGATTATATACATATACAATAGATGGATAAATTTTATTAACTAAATATAAAGATATATTTTGTATTTTATAAAGAAATTAACATAACCCCTTTAAGGGGAAGTAATCGATCAAAATTCCCATAGCGCTAGTGTAGAGATAGTTTTAATCTCTATGTGAATGGCTAAATGGGATTAATGGAATCTCATAGTGTCAGTGTGAGAGGTTGGTATAACCTCCATATGAATGGCTAAATGAGATTGATATAATCTCCATAGTGCGAGAGTATACAGATGCCCAACATATGCATATGTGAATTAAGCCTTGGATAGGGGATGTCCCTACTAAGAAGAGGAATGGACCTAATAAAGGTCAGTCTACATGACCTAAGGGATGCGCTCCAGTGGATGACGGCAAGAATGACCAAAGGGCCGCTTTAGAATGAGATCATTCAAAGCCAGAGGGTCCTTACCAAGGTTATGAGCCCAAGCTCGCAGACTTCACTTCGGAGTCCTAAGGTGATGCAGGAGCATCTTGGGTTCATGGCAATCCTATGTCAACCAAAAATATGTTTGCTTTTGAGCTCGGTAGTTTGTTGGAGACTTTCGGTAAACTGCTCGGTAACTATTATGGAGTTCTCGGTTGAAGGCTCAGTTCACCATCAAACTCGGTTACTATTCTTGGCTTGGTTTCACCGAACGGTCTCGGTGGCTCGGTGGTTTCTTGTTTTCTGTCTCACCGAGTGTATTTTCTTTTGTTGGATCTTCGGGCTGACAAAAACACTAGAGAAACATCCCCAATTCCCGCTCCCCTCCCACCATTACAATTAGAGGAGAAATATCCCCAAGATGGATTGTAGAAGCAAGGGATATGTCCAATGTCTCACCCCATTAGGGATGGTTGGGGGTGGTCTTATGTCTTGAAAATAGCCATTAAAATTACATACAGACAAACAAAAAACAACACCTGCAAAAATGGTGAAAGGGTTTGAACTTCATTTTGGCACGAAAAGTGAGCATTGATAAAATCGATGTATACGTCTCTCTTGCATGATTTGTATTGTGATGTAATCACAATTTGTTAATGTGCAAGAAAACCCATCATGAAAGTTGTCACATCAATGCCAACTAAATAAGAATTGCCTAAAGTTCAAAAAAATTCCAATAAAGAATACAGGACAATTTACACGCACCTTGAGCTCTATGTAAAGCAATCTAAGTTCTCTAGATTTTATGTGCACCCCATGTATTAGGAAATTTGCACAACTTTAGTGAATGCCATATATTATAAATATTAATATATTTAAATGCATTATAAATATTAATATTAATATTTTTATGAATCAAAAAAATTAACATATTTATTATTGGTAATATAATATATAAAAAAAAAATTCTATATTACACAATTTATTATTGATTATATTAAAATATTTATTATTGTTATATATTATATGCACTGCCATCCCCAAATTTTAGCCCTTGGTCCCCCGAACCTATCCCCTTATTCCAATACTCCATTGAACTATGTCTTATTGCTAATAAGTGTTCTCAATGCTCGCCATGATCCTTTCATATCCACCTTTCCACCTCACTTCTTAAATCTTGTATTTATCCCACAACGTTACACTTTTCCTTCCACTCTTTCTTTCTTTTATCTCCATTTCAAAATGTTTTCCCTTTGCTACCCACTAATCCCACTTGTACTAATACATTAAAACTACATCCTTTACTTCAGACCATTACACCTCAACTTGTAATCACTTCAATGCCTCATTCTATGTACAAACTAGGAAAATCGCAATGAATCAAGTTATCTTATGAAACTAACAAGAACAATAAAATGAAAGACCGCCCAGACTTTTCTTTTTCTTTTTTTTCCCTGATTAATTAGTGAGGCTTTGGTTTCGAGGCCCGTCTGTACAATCATCCACTAAGGACCACATGTGCACTATAGGACTTTACAATTCCAATACAGGCCTAACAAATGTGGGGATACTGCTCCAACTGGGGCTCAAGCACTGAGATGTCACTTTTGGGGATTTGAACCTGGATCTCCATCATGAGAACCCTACGGCCTTTGCATTTGAGCACAATCCCTTGGACAAGGCCATTCAGAGTTTATTACTGATTGCAAGGGCTGTGAAAAAAATTTGGAACTGAAATCAACAGCATTCAAGCTCTCTTTGCAATTCAAAGCTAGTCACTTCACATCCACTTCGATGACTTCTCGGTCTTCAAGAATGTATCATGCAGAATAATCATTAATATTTCATCAAGTTTTCAATAAGGCACTACAATGGAATTCACTAGCTAGTTATAGAATCTGACTAGGTTTACTTTATAATAGACTGAAAATAATTGCATTAAAAGCTCTGCACTTTGGCTTAGATTCTACCAACATTTACCCAGTATTTCAATTTTCTGAGGTTATAATCTGTGGACAATTTATTAGGATTTGTAAACCAAAACCCCACCAAGCCCATCAAGTTCACCTTGATTTCTGTGCAAACATGCCTACAAGTAAAAGTTCCAAAACCATAGTAACCCTTTAAATGAGAAGTCAAGGAGAGAAAAGCGCACACAGAGCTAGCAAAGCCCTTGAAATGCAGTGCTAGGAAAGAAAGAGAAAAAAAGCTTCAAATCTAAAATGAAAAGGGAATGAACCATAATAATAGCCCTCACCAATCAATTCTTCATCGATTGATGAGGAATAACAAAATATCAAGGCTATGGATGGCGACTCCATTATTCTAGATTCAACCTCAATATGACTATCTGTCCCAAGGACCTTAATTCGATTGAGGTAATGAATACTCCCTATATATCTAAGGCTATTCTTAAATTGCATATCCCTATCAGTTTTCCCAGAATCCCTTCATCCAGATCAAATATTTTGTCAGAATATCACAACTAAATGCAGAGGAAGAGCTTCCCTCAACCTCATTTTCATTGACAACTTTAATTTTCTATCAGTTGACCCCACCTCTGTGCACCAACCATCAACTATATCATCTCCTATCACAAGTTTAGCCAATGGAGTCCCATCATCAATTTTTCCACAACACCTCCCCATGCATTGAAGGAATTCCTTTTGGTTTTGTCACTCACTCTAGCATGGATTATTCAAAATCTAACTCAGACCTGCTTACTATACTTCAAAAAGTCACTGAAGCCATCTGTGCCTACCAGAGGAATCTCCATAAAAGAAGGAACTCAACCCCTTACCTTGAAACAGGGCTCATGGGGCTTGTTCATGTTGTTGGAAAGCAGTAAGAAAGGATTGCTTCCCCAAATAATTATATAGTCAAGTCAAACCTACCCACTAAAGCAGCTGCAGCCTTAGAGAATAGTAGGTCCCACTCCTGGTATATTCCTCTGTCATAGGCCTCTAATGTCGATGGGTAGTCAACAACTGGCTCCTGGTGCTGCTGTCTAAGCTGACAGTGTACTGTCAGATCTATGCTAGCAACAAAGGATACAGTTTATTCAGTCGAAGAGGAAATGCCTATATACCTTTGATCCACAATTTATCCCATCAAACCACCTGCTTACTTGAAAGCCCCTGTCATGCCAAACCATAAGCAGACTTTAGAAGCCATAAATTCTCAGCTTCTGTCAAAATGCAAGGCAAAGAAGAATCATGGAGATCGTACAAGAATAAGATGGTCATTGCCCTCCTCCCAAACACCATGATTTAAGAGGAGAAAGCTCTACGAATGCAAAAATTTAAGGAGCTAAATGGAAGCAAAACATAATACATCAGCAAATGAATATTATTCTGAATCCTGAGCAGCTCCACATCTCACAAGAAGAAACTGGATTTCAACCTCCTTCTGAGTACACATATACAGCAAAAAATTAATAGTTCATGTATTTTCCATTTGAAGCTTCAGCATTTCAGTTCAAATAGTAGCAACTACCATAAATGACGGCACAAGGATTTTTCAACAATCTTATGTAAATAGTCATATCAATTGGTTCCAAACTCTTAGTTCTTATTGCTAGTTTGTTACATTGTCTTTGAAATTGTTCCACAGATTTCTTTTGTAATAGCTTGCTGGACTGTTTTCTAGGATTCTGGTATAAATTTTTCTGTTTTGAGCATTGGACTCTTTTTGTCTATCATGTTTCACTGCAACTCTCTGGTGTAAACTTGAAGCTAGCTTGATTGTGTTCCTTTAAGGGCCTTCTTTGTGTCCTTTTACACTTAATATTTTACTTTATCAAAATAAAATATAGAAATGTGGTATGTAAACAGTGGTCAAACAAGTTCAATCCCCCAATAAAGATTATCTTTTTCTTTATAACTCAAATCAACGATTTATGGAGATTCATTTTGCTCAGTGTGGGTTCACAGAAAATATACAAGTTCATATACAAAACGCTTTTCCTAGGTGGAATTTAAAAAGCTACTGATGAAAAACACGTGAAGATAAAAGGTATAAATCTAAGTTATTTTCTCTGGCAAAAGGATTTATACAAAGAGCTTAATTTATTTTGTCCTTTGAATTATGGTCTAGCAGAAAAGGAGGGCACTCATTACCAATATGACCCAACTTCAGAACCGTATAGGCATGCCTTCTGTGTTAACATCAATCACGTAAAATGGAGTTTTCTTGCCATGACCAAATGATCAATGTAGGTATGAAGAGTAAGCTTATCAGCTAAGTAATACTTTAATGTGGGAAAGAGGTATCTGCTATCCAATAAATTATAATTAATGGACAATAAAATGTGCCGTGAAGCAGCATCACTAGAAGTATTAAGAGTTAGCTTTTCAACTAAGAAATAAAAATGTAGACAGGGAATGAGATCTTTGAGGCCCAATAACTAATCGATCATTTATCCGTAACAAAAAATACCTTGGTTGAACCATGTAATGAATATGTCGGCATAGCTTAGGGAGACAAAATGGTACTCTAATCAGCATTGTTGGGATATGGTATCCTTACAGTAAGCTCTGATATTTATTTCCATCAAATTTGTTAGCATTACCAAAAAAGATTTATTCTAAAATGCCATGTCATAGATATCTATAATGGCAGTTGATGTTTGGTGAGAAGTGTTCATGTTAGCAATCTATGATCTGTAAACTCTCGAACAAACTTACTAGTAGAATTTTCAATACAACACATCTGCTTTTCTCACATAACAACTGCTTCAAATGATCGTTCAGTATGTTTATTTGAATCTTTAGAGAACTGGAACAATGTTGTGTTGGAGATGAAAATACAGATAGTACGTTCAATCCATAATAGCAAAGTAAAATAAGCTCAAGAATTGGCATACTCAGATTTTTACCCCAAAACCAGCAATGCGAGGAAAATCAGCTATAAGAAGCAAATACTCACTTCCTTAGTTTACTTATGGCCAAAGATTAAATACATCGAGCTTGAATAAAACAATAACAAATCATTATGTTCCATGGCATTTCCAAGGCAGGGACGCATTTCAGGGATGGCTATCTAGGAAGCCTTTTTAGGGGAATGCTGGGATGGTTGTCTAAAAATTATAATATTAGTATATGTGAAGAAAAAAATTAAAGTTTAGTTGTACATGACATCAAGATAGTATTTAAATAATATTGTAATGTTTCTATAATGGTCATCTTAGTTGGTTTAGCAAATTTTTGTTTCCATTGTTTACGATTGTTTCTTTTTAGCAACATCGCCTTGTAATCTTTTATAAATAGAGCCTTTCAACTATATTGTATATATAGATTTATAATAACATGGTATCAGAGCGGGTCGTATAATTTTTTTAAGTTTTGACAAAAAAATTTAAAAAAATCGTGGCCTCCTACCTGAATTTTTGAGGGATTTTCATGCATTTTGGTATCTTACGAATTGCGGGCATCTATTCTGGTCTTTTCATGGGCATGCTTTCTTCTGGTTCGTGGCTTTGCTTTTCTAAAATTTGTGCGACCTTTTCTTTGCCCGAAGGGTTTATCTACTTGCATAGTTCTTTTGCCCACAAGATTTTCAATGCGTTTTTTGGCAAGAGGCAAGGTTGCGTTTTCTATATGTATGCCTCGTTTGTAGCACAGTTAGGTGCCTCCCGCAAGGAGCATGGGGTAGTCCCATATTTTCGTCACCACATGTAGACCCAAAAACATATGGCTGGTATCGTGGATTATAAAAGGATCTTTCATTTTTTGTCTCTGCAATTTGTCTCTAGAAATTGCGGATTTTTCTATTCATCTGCCTCTGCTCGCATTGGATCATCTACTCCTCCATGCGACAAGAAGGTTTTTTCATTCCTGCTTGTGATTGTTTTTTGACTTTGGGTTTTCTGTTTTTGCTCAAAAAAAGTAAAACCATGGCTGCGTTTTATAATATTTTCCTTAAAAAAAATATTGTTGGGTTTTGTAATTTTTTCCTAAAAAATTACTGTTAGGTTTTATAATTTTTTCCAAAAAAAAAATATTGTTGGGTTTCATAATTTTTTCCAAAAAAAATTACTGTTGGATTTTTTAATTTTTTCCTAAAAAAATTACTGTTGGGTTTTATAACTTTATCCTAAAACAATTACTATTGGGTTTTATAATTTTTTCCTACAAAAAATTGTTGGGTTTTATAATTCTTTTCCCAAAAAATTATTGTTGGGTTTTCTGATTTTTCTCCACAAAAAAAAATTGAGAGGTTTGCTTGGTTTTTTCCTCAAAAAACCAAGTTTTCCGTGGGTAATCTGTAATGGGCACCCCTGAATGCCCTCAAAATTAAAACCAACTTGCTGATAGGAATTTTGTCAAACAGTTTGCATCCAACTCCTTATTCCTCCATTTACTAATTTAACCCTTATGACTTCGGAAATG
>MU228071.1:3030013-3043489 GCA_018584345.1 Thuja plicata
GTTTTATGAATAAATCTGCTGGTTATTCGAGAATATCTTCTGGTTATTTGCATGTTACTGTTTATTTTAAATCTGTTTAAGATTTATTGGTCGGAATCAGTAAATGGCCGGTTAGGGTCATTTCACCTCCCTTATATTTTGACATGATTTTGTAGTTGTACTCATTTTGATATGAATCATGATTGATATCATGCTACTCATTGTTGATTGTAATCATGATCATCTTTATGATATTTCATATTTGAACAATGAATTTTGAATCTTTGATAGAATCATAGAACTAATATAATTTTATGATTATCATTATGTTACTATGAGTATGTATGTTACTATCATCTATGTTTCTATGTTGAATGTTCAATGGTTCTAGTTCGTGTTGCAATTTTCAAATTTTGCTATGTTCAAGTATTTCAAGAACCAATTTGGTATGTTATATAATTATATTGAAACACCCTTGGCCCCTCTGCAACACCCCTGGCCCCTCCCCCCCTCGTCCCCCCACCGCCGTACCCCCGTCGTACCGAAATTGAGGCCCTTTTTTTCGCGTACCCGAAACTCTTCCCGGCGTCCCCCCGTACTCCCGCGCCTAGGTAACACTGGTTTTTTGATAAGTTGTCAAATCCTTGTAAGGAGGGGGGCGGTGGGGGCACATTCTTTTTGTCGTGATTTCCATCCACATAGGTGAAATTTGACAAATATATAATCGTTGTGAAGCTCTTGTCATGCTGATTCCAACAAGTAGTTGGAAGCGTAGGTTTGACCTCATCTTAGGCATTTTTTTCTGATTTTAGTGTAATTTATTTTTAATAGTCCAATTTCACGGGAACTTAATTGTTTAATAACTATGTTGCATGGGTATGCATACCCACACCCCTAGGATGCGTATCCACGTACCCAAGTACCGGGTACTTAGTGGAGAGCATCATAGCTAAGGACCTTGATTAAGATTTCTGATTTTTGTTTCGGTTTTTTATTTGCATATCAACTTGTTGTTTATCAAGCTTAATTCAATACGTAATCAGTTTGAAACTTTGATACAATACTGATTAACAGTAAACTTTATCACTGTTCAAGTCAGAAAAATATCATTTGCAATATGGCATTGTTATATGATTTATGATCTTCTTGTTCATGTTTAAAGTCTGTCTTCTTTGTTATGCATCTAAACATTTAGCATATATTATTATCACAAACATATTGCAAATCTAAAACTGAAAACAATACATTACAACTGCAAACTTTATCACTGTTCTTGTTTTGAAAAACCATTGTCATGACTCAAATTTTCAGATTTTCTATAAATATTAAATTATATTAAAAAAAATATGACGTACCCAAGTACCCCCGTCCCCTATTTTGAAAAATAGTCATACCCGTACCCTAAGTACCCAAGTACCCCTGTCCCCGTGCAACCTTGTTTAATAGCTTTTGATCAGTAGCTTGAAATTGAGTACCTTTTCTTTGCAAAAGTTTAAATTTTCCCATTTCCCACGTATTGGACGTATTTGCATTGTAAAAAGCACTATGTTTTTTATTGTTTTTTTTCATCGGTAAAAGGCCTTAGCCATATAATTTTATTTATTTTAAACCTAATTACAGACCAACTCACTACGAGCACCAAGAGGAAAGAGTCAGCCGGAGAAAACCTCCCGCTCTTGCTCGAAAGTTTGAAAAGAAAAAAAAAAATATTACAATCACCCCATTTGTAGATAGTGGGGGAAATCAGATACAATGCTTTCAATGTTCAGTAGAAACCATATGGATATGTATTAATCCATGTCATCTGCAAGGGAGCTTCAAGCTATCCACCCGAGAATCTGTTACTTTATTGATTATCACCTTCTGGAAAAATTTCTTTCACTTGTTGCTCTGCTGCCACTGATTTAGTTCCTAAAAGCACTATGTTATAAAGTGTGATAATTTTTTTATTTTTGGGGGGGAGGGAGATCACCTAATAATGAATCAAGTGGGGTATCTTGAGCCGTGCCTTTGTGCACTTTTGTGTGAGTCATGCCATGAACACTTCTACAACTTCTTCACTATATCGAGATGAGTGATGTAGTCCTATGACATGCTTTGTGATCTCATCATGACTACATAATATGGAGATGAACAACATAGTCCTTTGACACGCATTGCAATCTCATTATGTTGTTGCCACTTTCAACACTTCAATAGAAAATGCATACTAGTTTTCAGCTCTACAGGTTTGGAAACCAACATGACGATATTTAGTCTCAAGGTCGTGTGCACACTTTAGAGACATTCATATTAATTCCTACATATCCAAAATGGGAAGTCATCTGTAATGATCTGAGGTAGATACTGTGTATATCTAGAACTAGTTTCACCCGGAATCTTATAAAGTAATTAATCTTAAGGGCTGACTGTATTCGCTTTTTGCAATTGTTTGGTGTGAAGAGATTCCGTTTTAACAAATAGAATGAAGCAAGAATATATATTTCAAGTTCAACTATTTAAGTGCAACAACATCATTGACTACTCATTGACAATCTCAACTGACTCGTTTCCAGCTTATTTATCAAACCAATTTATTCACCAATTGCAGTAATAAACTTAATACAATAATATCTCATGTGAGAGTAGCAAACACCACTTACCATGCAATCTGCAGCGTAATGATCTTTGTAACCAACTAATACGCCAAACGGCTACAAACGTGACTGTTTAGACTGCTGCTTAGTCTGGACTTCTATCCACGCGTGGCCATATCTCAAAATTGTGGCTTCTACTAAACTCACGCCAACACCAACACCCGTCTATGCTCCTTGTTGACTCAGATGCTGCTTCAGATGACTGCAGATAGACTAAGCTTCAATACTCAACGCCCAATCTCCTCCCAGCAGTTGACGTTAAGACCTCTCCTCCATGCTAATGCCCAGCACTTGCTCCAAACTCTCTGTTCCAACTCCACGCGATGCAAGGCTAAAACCGTGCGTGTTGTGGTCTGCTCCACACTAGCACCTGCCAAGAATTATGTGTTTGTAGGAGTTTGAAAAGACCAGCAAACAGTTCTTAGTCTCCCGCGTTCACCAAACATAGACACGCGGGAAGTCACAACACCACGCGTTAGGAGCAACAGTCGTGTATAACGCACGTGTTTCAACAAATGGAGTGGCATGATCTCTTTACAGACAGAATCACCACAGCCGTGTGAAGGCTCTTCCACGACGCCCAAGATACACAGTCACCATAGTGACGTGGTGGTTCTTTAAACACACGGGAGTACACAGCCTTTGATTAATTTCTTGATGGCAAAGATAACTCAACTCGGTACCCAGCAACTAAATATGATTATTATAATATTCAATGTGGGGGCAACAGACCTTTCTTTCCTTGCTGAGTGAGCAGTTTACGTGCTTGCTAGCTCTCAGAAGAAGAGTATGAAGACTTTCTTGATGTGTGAGCTAATGTTTACTGTTATCCCCAAATTCTGGAAAAAGTGTATCCTCTTGCTTGCTATATCTGAAACTAAGAATGTTGAATCCAATAATACTGATTTTCTGAACTTACCAATTAATATCCAATGTGAAACCTGTGTGATTTCACCATTAACGAAATGTTGGGGCTACGTCCAACTTCTCAATTTCCTCAAGGGACTAAGTCCTCAAAAAAAAACCAGTCACAAAAGCAACCAGAACTTTACTTTTCTTGTTTATAATATTCATGGTCCTTTTCCCAAGGAATGCCTTTTGCTTATATAACCTCGAAGTGAGGGAAAACACTGAAAACTAAGCAATGTGGGATAAAGTGTTTTCCTTTAAGACACTGAAGTTACTTTTTAATATAATGTAACTTTAAGTCATAAAGTGACTTTTATAATCTCACTTTTTAAAATAAAGTGACTAAACAATAGAAAAGGGAGCCCAAATAATAAATATTCACCCACTGAAGCCTGTGACTGGCTGGCATCCTCTGAAAGAAGCCATTAGCCTATCCGGATGGGGAGATAGACTAATCAGGCGCCATAATGGACTATTACAGAGAAGGGGACATTACAGTCCTCCCTTCCCGAGATTGCTTGCCCTCAAGCAATCCCAACACAGGATGCTGCAGAATAGACTCACCCTCCCATGTGGCGTCCTTGATAGGTAAGTCCTTCCATCGAATCAAGTACTCTCTGATAGCTCTATTCCGTAGTTTCCTTTCTCTAATCTCAATCACCTCAGTTGGAACCAAAACCAATTTACCTTCCTCGTCAAGCAGAGGTAATCCAATTGAAGGGACTATCTGTTGGCCAATTGCCTTCTTGAGGCAAGACACATGAAATACATTATGAATCTTGTTGTCTGCAGGTAGCTCGAGCTCATAAGCCACCTCACCAACCCTCCTTGAGATGCAGTAGGGACCATAAAATCGGGGCTTAAGCTTTTCTGACCCACTCTTCTTCGGAGAATTCTGCCTGTACGGCTGAAGACGAAGGTAAACCTATCCCCTGACTCAAAGCTCCGCTCTATCCGATGTCGATCAGCATACATCTTTTGCTGACTTTGTGCACTCTGAATGTTCTCCCTCAGAGACCTAAGAATATCCTGATGACCCTGTAGCCAGTCTCTCGCAATCGGTGCCCTGTTGTCCTGTAGAGCCAAGTCTATAAAAGATAATGGCTCCCTGCCATAGAGAGCCCGAAACGGTGACATGCCAATGGTCATGTGATAGGTGGAGTTGTAGCAAAACTCCCCCAAATACAACCATTTAACCCATGCCCTCTGCTGCCCCGCTACATAATTTCAGAGATAGCCTTCCACCCATTTGTTCACAATCTCCGTTTGGCCATCTGTCTGAGGGTGGTAACTAGTGTTGGGAGTCAACTCGGTGCCTGCCAATCTGAACAACTCCTGCCAAAAGGTGTTGAGGAACTTACTGTCCCTGTCGCTCACGATGGTCTTGGGGAGACCATGCAGCCTAAAAATCTCTCGGAAGAATAATTCAGCTACCTGTGAAGCTGACCAATCTGTTGCGATAGCGAAGAAATGAGCGAACTTAGTAAGTCTGTCCATCACTACAAATATGATCTCCTTGCCCTGCACTCTCGGCAAACCAGTGATAAAATCCATCGAAATACCCTCCCACCTCTGAGCTGGAATGGGGAAGGGCTGCAATAAACCGGACGGATGCTCATGCTCGAACTTGTTCTGCTGACAAGTCTGGCACTCTCTGACATGCTGAAGGACATCATCCTTAAGGCCCTTCCATGAGAACCTCTCTCTGACCTACCTGTAAGTTTTGAAAAACCCCGGATGTCCTGCTATGTGCGCATCATGAAAAGCTTTCAGTACCTTAGCCTTAAGCTTAGAATCTGGCACTAGGTAGATCCTATCCTTATAGAAGATAATATCATCGATTACCTTGTACCTACTATCCGGAAGTTGACCATCCAAAATCTAACAGGCTTGGGTATTTTTAGAATACTCAACTAGCAAATGAGATTTCCAATCTACGGAGATCTCTGATAAAGCACAACAAGCTGCCACTGGGGGTCTCCTGGAAAGTGCATCAGCCACAATGTTATTTTTCCCCTTGACATACTCAATGTCAAAATCATATGCCTGAATTTTACTAACCCACTTTTGCTGCCTTTCATTCAACTCTTTCTATTCCAGGAAGTAGTGCAGGCTATTATGGTTTGCCTTAACTGTAAACTTGCCACCCATCAGATATTGTTTGAATTTTGCCAAGGTGTGCATAATGGCAAGCATCTCCTTGTCATAAGTAGAGTACAACCTCTCATTGTCCTTGAGTTTCCTGCTCTCGAATGCTATGGGATGCCTGTCCTACATCAACACTACACCAATCCCATTCCTTGAAGCATCGCACTCTAGAATAAACGGACGAGAGAAGTTCGGCAGTGCTAGAACGGGGCAAGTACTCATGACTGTCTTAAGTCTATCAAAGACTATCTCTGCCTCATCTGTCCACCTGAAAGCCCCTTTCCAAGTAAGATCGGTGAGGGGTGTTGCGGTCTGAGAGAAGCCCTTCACAAACCTCCTGTAATAAGAACATAACCCAAGGAACCCTCTCAAATTTGACACATTCCTCGGTGGTGGCCAGTCAAGAATTGCCTGTATCTTCTCCTGGTGAACCTTAACTCCATCTGCCCCTATCACATGTCCCAGGTAGAGAATCTCAGTCAATCCAACCTCACACTTGGATTCTTTCGCAAACAGAGATTGACTCTCCATGATGCTAAGAATCTCATCCAAGTGTCGTAAGTGCTCTTCCCATATCATGCTGAAGATCAAAATGTCATCAAAGAATACCAAGACACTTTTGCGCAACTGCTTTTTGAATATATGATTCATGCAAGACTGAAAAGTAGCAGGTGCATTAGTGAGCCCAAATGGCATCACTAGAAACTCATAGTGCTCGTAGTGACATCTAAATGATGGCTTATGAACATCCTCCTCACGGACACGTATCTGATGGTACCCCGATCGAAGATCTATCTTCGAAAAATATACTGCCCCATGTAGCTCATCTAACAGCTCATCAATCCGGGGGATGGGATACCTGTTCTTAATGGTCCTCTTATTGAGTGCACGGTAATCAATACAAATACGAAGAGTACCATCCTTCTTCACCAAAACTACTGAAGAAGCAAAGGGGCTGGAACTGGGCCTGATGTGCCCCATATCTAGAAGTTCCTTTATCGTCTTCTCTATTTCTACCTTATAGTGCCTGGGGTGACGATAAGGGGTAGTGATCACCGGCTTGGTGCCTTCCTCCATCTCAATGATGTGCTCAAAGCCTCTGTCTGGAGGTATACCTGGTGGGACGTCCTCAAAAACTCGTTCGTGCTTATCAAGCACATTCTGGACATCAATGTGAACCTGTTGCCCTAAATTTGGTGTGGGTTTAGAGGATATGAAACACTGGGCTGCCCACTCCATATTGCTATGCCTCGTGATAGTCTCCATCCTGAGAGCCGATACTAACATGGGCCTGCCATCTGGCATGGCATTAAGAACAATCTGTTGATCACCCTGCATAAACTCCAACTATTTCAACTTGTGATCAATAGTGTATCTTTCCAAAGTCTGTAACCACTGCATACCCAAGATGGCATCAAGGCTTTCCAAGTCAATGACGTAAAAATCAGCCTCTAGAAGATAATCCCCAAAGTGAATCGAGAGTCCGAAGATCTTCCCTGTACAACTCAACAAGTCTCCTCCGGCCACCTTAACCTCAAACTCTGGAATGCCATCTACCTATATTCTCCTCCTGGAGACCATACCTGTGCTGATAAAATTATGAGTGGCACCTGTATCCAATAGGCAAACGATTCTCTGTCCTCTAACCACTCCCTTCAAACGAAAAGGGTGACATGTGGGAATCCCTGAAAGGGATGCCAAAGTAACAGGGGGCTGCTCATGGGGGGCTTTTCTTTTCTTTTCTTCTGTTGATTGCTCTTCTTGAGCCTCATCATCATTGTCCACATGCTTTTCGCATTCACCATCGAAAGCCACCTCAATGTAATGTATCTTGCCTTTCCCAAGGCACCTGTGGTCTGGAGTTCAAGGCTCCCTACATGTGAAGCATAATTTCCTCCTCAACTCGTTCCTGGTCTCAAAATCCAAACTAGGGGGCATACTTTTATTCTGATTTTTGTTCTTTTGGAAAGAAGAGGATCCCTTAAAAAAATTTCTTAGGTTGCTGCAATATGGAAGAAGGTGAATCCAAGTCATGTGCTAACTTAATAGCGTCATCCAAGGTGTTTGGCTTGAGAACTCTAACCAAACCTCTGAATCTATCATGTAGGCCCTCAATAAACAGCATCACTTTCCTTTTCTCAAACATATCCGAAACCATGATGGAAATCCTCTGAAACTCATCAATATAGTGGTCCAAAGATCCACTCTGTCTCAGCTGGGCTAATTCCCTGTAATAAACCTCTGTCTTTCCTGTCAAAACGGTTAATCCGATTCGTGTTGAAGGTCTCATAAGAAGTAATCAGCCCATGATCTTGGGTGACAAGACCATGATGCCACCAGTCATATGTTGCTCCCTCTAAATGCATTGTGGCAAACTTAATAGCCTTCGTTTCTGACATGGGTTTGAGGGTAGGGAAGGTGTCTAGCTTGTGAATCCAAGCTCTTGCGGATGACTTACCGCTGCCATCAAATGTAGGAAGAGTTAATTTATTCATTGCATGTTTTAAATCCCTGTTCTAACCCTTGGGTCTCCTGTCCTGCTGAGTCCTGCCGAATTCTCTCTTCTGAACCATGTACTAGGGAAAGGTCAAATCAGCTTTGACATTATCTGGTAACATATCCCACTCATCATGCATGGTCATCACATTCTCTGGAAGAATGTCTGCTGCCTCCGGCGGTGCTACCTCTTCCCCTGCATTATTCTCCGCAAAGTTAGGCATAAGGGGCCTATCGGAAGTACAAGTGGGGGCCTAGCTTCCCTAGGTGATCCCACTACAATGCCTCCACCACTGTGATGGCTCTGGGGTCTCCTGGATGCTACTGTCAATTGCTGGATAACCCCTGTAAGCTGCTGTAGTACATCAGCAATATGATCCTGTCCGTCTCGTATGGCCCTCAATGTTTCCCTGGCCTCTCTATCTGTCTCCTCAACCATATTTGTACCTGGAATAACCTGTTCAAAAACAATCTCCTCGTCTTCTGTATGACTGTTCTCTATGTCAACTTGTACGGAAGAGTCTGTCTAATCCTTCTCAGCTCTCTTATATCTAAAACCATATGACTAGTGCTTGCTATGCATACCTGCTCAACATAGCTACTGCTGAACCAACTGAAAATCTGAAAATGAACCCACTAGGATGGCAAGAACGAAAGCTCTGATACCACTGTAATGATCTGAGGTAGATACTGTGTATATCTAGAACTAGTTTCAACCGGAATCTTATAAAGTAATTAATCTCAAGGGCTGACTGTATTCACTTTTTGGAATTGTTTGGTGTTAAGAGATTTTGTTTTAACAAAAAGAATGAAGCAAGAATATATATTTCAAGTTTAACTATTTAAGTGCAACAACATCATCGACTATTCATTGACAATCTCAACTGACTCATTTCCAGCTTATTTATCAAACCAATTTATTCACCAACTGCAGTAATAAACTTAATACAATAATATCTCATGCGAGAGTAGCAACCACCACTTACATGCAATCTCCAGCGTAATGATCTTTGTAACCAACTAATACGCCAAGCGGCTACAAACGTGACTGTGTTTAGACTGCTACTTAGTCTGGAATTCTATCCACGCGTGGCCATATCTCAAAATTGTGGCTTCTACTAAACTCACGCCAACACCAGCACCCGTCTACGCTCCTTGCTAATTCAGATGTTGCTTCAGATGACTGCAAATAGACTAAGCTTCAATACTCAGCGCCCAACCTCCTCCTAGCAGTTGACATTAAGACCTCTCCGCCATGCTAATGCCCAACACTTGCTCTGAACTCTTTGTTCCAACTCCACGCGATGCAAGGCTAAAACCGTGCGTGTTGTGGTCTGCTCCACACTAGCACCCGCCAAGATTTATGTGTTTGTAGGAGTTTGAAAATACCAGCAAACGATTCTTAGTCTCCCGCATTCACCAAACATAGACACTGCGAGCAGTCACAACACCACGCGTTAGGAGCAACAGCCGTGTATAACGCACGGGTTTCAACAAATGGAGTGGCACGATCTCTTTACAGACGGAATCACCACGACCGTGTGAAGGCTCTTCCACGACGTCCAGGATACACAGTCACCATAGTGACGTGGTGGTTCTTTAAACACACGGGAGTACACAGCCTTTGATTAATTTCTTGACAGCAAAGATAACTCAACTCGGTACCCAGCAACTAAATTTGATTATTATAATATTCAACATGGGGGCATGAGACCTTTCTTTCCTTGCTGAGTGAGCAGTTTATGTGCTTGCTAGCTCTCAGAAGAAGAGTATGAAGACTTTCTTGATGTGTGAGCTAATGTTTACTATTATCCCCAAATTCTAGAAAAAGTATATCTTCTTGCTTGCTATATCTGAAACTAAGAATGTTGAATCCAATAATACTGATTTTCTAAACTTACCAATTAATATCCAAAGTGAAACCTATGTGATCTCACCATTAACGAGATGCTGGGGCTACGTCCAACTTCCCAATTTCCTCAAGGGGCTACGTCCTCAAAAAAAAACCAGTCACAAATGCAACCAGAACTTTACTTTTCTTGTTTATAATATTCATGGTTGTAATGAGCCCAACCTGGCTCTGCTATTAATTAATAGATTTTGCAACCACAAAATAAGCCCGCCTGGCTCTACTCTATAAACTCTAACCAAATTTACTCCACAAGATCATATAACAACACTTCTCTTTTGAAACAAATATGAAACTTTTTTTTTTTAAACATTTTTTCAATATTTAAATCAAACAGCAATTCTCCAGGAAAGATTTAATTCTTTGAAGCAATTATAAAACTATGTCAAATAGTATGGCGTTAAAATTCTTTGAACAATCAACAACCATTGAGTAGAGTGATTGTAAAATGCTACCTCATATAATTTGGATTAATGCTGGCCACACTGTTTCAACACTATCCGCGGCATCCAAGCAACACTTCTAATTCGTTTCCTTCCCCACGCTGAAAGTGCAAGGCAGCTAGTGGTATTACGGCAGCTTGTAACTATGAAGGAAGATGCCCAAAGAAGACTTTCGAATCCTCAATTCCCACCCGCAATATGATGATCACTGACTTTCAACCGCAGCCTCTTCTTGATATGCGTAACCACAAGAACAATGCATAAACTCAAACAGCAATTGCCCTTAACACAATTTACTGGGTACCATTGATCCAATTCAAGGTGTTGAATCCACAAATCAAATTCACAATTCGATATGCTCCAAATTCTGAAACCCTTAACCAGTTCTTCATTCCACAAGTTTATAAAATTGCATAAGATAATAACATTCATCAATTTCAGAATTAATTGCACTCTCAGTGTGCCAATTAATTATCAACAAAACTCCTCCGATAATAGTCTCTAGAAGTAAGTCAATTCTCTCCTTAGCCACAGAAATACAGTAGGAGAGATCTTACAATTGTTTACCTCAGCACAATTGCAACAGAGAAGAACTCAGAAACCCTTATACTTCAGCAAGGGTACAGTTCAGAAATTTCCGGTACAGAGCCACAAAGTCAAAAGTTTAATCAATAATCGAATGTCAATCCCAATGAAATGAGCTCATATTTATAATCCATCCTTGGCCACAGTTTCCCAAAAAGAGCTTCAGTTCACAGCTCTTTTAAATAACAACTTATAACTTATTATAATAATAAAGTATTATTATAATAATGTGGCTTTATTATTAATTAATATTTTAAAAATATTAATTAATAAATCCTACATCATGCCAAACTGACATAGCCATCCACTGCACTGCCAAAAATAGCAACTACCAAAAATAGAATTACTATAAATAGTAAGTCCCCAGCCAAGGAAACTGCACATTGAATACTGGTCTAAAGCACTAACCACTGTCCATACCGCCCTGCCAGGAATAGAAATTGACCAATTGACTTACTAAAAATAGTAAGTCCAAACTTACTACAAATAGCAAGTCTGCCAACTGGGACCCTCAAAACCAGGCATCAACTCACGAGGGTCGCGATGATGAGCTGACCAAGCCACTGCCAATACCTGCTAAAAATGGGGTCGTCACAATGGTCCTTTTCCCAAGGAGTGCCTTTTGCTTATATAACCTCGAAGTGAGGGAAAACATTGAAAACTAAGCAATGTGGGATAAAGTGCACTCCTTTAAGTCACTTAAGGTTACTTTTTAATATAAAGTAACTTTAAGTCATAAAGTGACTTTTATAATCTTACTTTTTAAAATAAAGTGACTAAACTATAGAAAAGGGAGCCCAAATAATAAATATTCGCCCACTGAAGTCTGTGACTGGCTGGCATCCTCTGAAAGAAGCCATTAGCCTATCCGAATGGGGAGATAGATTAATCAGGCGCCATAATGGCCTATTACGGAGAAGGGGACATTACATCATCTAGCACACAATTGTGTTGTTGTTCAACAAGTGCAAATCATCTACAAAATCCCCCCACAATACACATTATGGGGGCCTATTTAGTCTCTCATTTCTCTCTTAAAGGGAGAACACTTGTTGCACATTATGCATAGAAGTAGTTCTTGGTGGGCTATGATAAATTTGTACATGGGTGCTCAACATGGCTAGTAGTTGAGATCCATCATCATCATTGCATACATTACTCCCTAAATTGCACTTAAGGGAGGGTGTTAGTGTAGATTATTATTTTACTTATTGTGTAATAGGTAATTATACTATGTATTTCTGCACATGGCTTTAAGCCACCTTAGGTAGGTTATGTGACGATTTGGAGAGTAGGTCAAACTCATCCTAGGCACATGTCACCACTTCTTTTCCATTTGGTGGAGCTTACTTGCCACCAATCATTGAGTATTGTGATTGACTTTGGATTTAACTTAATCACTCTACCTATTTGTACCCACATTATTCCTTATGAATTAACTGCAGATTTGATGTTACAACACATTTAGCTATCCTAATCCTAACATATACCATATCATATAATATATTAATAATAATATAAAATTATAAATTATAAATTATAAACTTGTATACACTATACACTTACAATATTATTAAATATTAAATTATCAATAATTTTTTTTAATTATATACTGCAAATTTAAAGTGCAAATTCTTTAACTAAAATAAAAAATAATTAATAATATAATTACATTACTTTTTGTAATAAATTAAATATTATATACTTGTTGTAGAGCAGTGTAGCCCGGGGACGCATCCCCGCCCCTAAACCCAGCTGTTGTCGGGATGGGAACATCCCCGAGACGTGGGGACGCCGTTCCCAAGTTTCCTCAGCGCCACTCATCAACTGCCCAATGGCCACCGGAACGCGGGGATGTCCCAACAATCTCAGAACTTCAAGGGAGAGACGCTCAAGCATCCCTCGACCGTTCCAAGGACGTCTGGCTTCCCCTAATAGCGAACGTTTTTTGAGATGAATTTTAATAAAAATTACATATTTTTAATGTGCCTTGAGGCCCGACCTCCCAAGGGATGATTAGAGGCCTCCTTTCACTACATTTTGACATTTTGTACTTGTTTTGATATCATGCTACTCATTGTTATCGTCTTTATAATATTTTTGATGTAATAGAAATCCTCCATTTGTCGATTCGATAACTTCAAATTTTATTTAGTATTGAGTATTCTAATTTCTACTTAGTAATTTGATATTCAAAACTTCAATGTTCATTGTTCAATGTTCAAGTATTTACTATTTTAGTATTTGGCATTTGCAATTTTGCTATTTTACTTCTTAATAATAGTCTTATACATATTTTCATAACTAGTATTTTAAGTACTATATGTATAGTATATAGCATATAGCATATACAACCCCGCTCCCCCCCCCC